>JAHWFP010105108.1:19953-39431 GCA_023313725.1 Lithobius niger | reverse complement strand
GTATTTTCAATTCACTTCGGGTATTGACTCAAAAGATAGTGCAACTGTATTTCAGTTTCCCCATTCAGATCTTTTATCTATCCTTTGTGGTCTCAAAGATAAAGCGGCGCGATTCCATTTCCCAATGCAAAAACTGATGATATTCAGTATGTTCGTCGTGTACGTGAAGTACTTCCTTTCGTCCACATGATTCTCTGCCCCTCCTCTGACTTTTTTGTTACCTTGAAGCGCCCTTGACAAGGAACATTTTTGTTCGCCAGCCAGCATCGTCGTATGATCTTGGGACGTATTTTTTCACTGGGCACTGATAAGCAGGAATTTACTTATGCGGAGAATTATTTTATTTTTATTTTTTTATTTTTGTTATTATTATTTTTTAATGTGCGTTTGTGTCCATTCCTTCGTCCTGTCCGTCCCTCTTCCCTCCTGATTCGAGTTGTTTCAAGGTAAATGCTCACCACCAAAAATACCAGAGATGCAGTTTGTAGTCTTTCATTGCTATTAATGGCCTCGTCTGCCAACTTCTTTATCGTGTCACAGGGAGAGTAATTGCTCTAAAGTGGTTCGAAATTGGCTAGCTGTTCGTTATTAATTTGATCAAAGACGATAAGTTGTCAATGATGGCCTCTCGTTTGTGATTTCTTATTGCGACAAATGGCTTTTATTTCGTTGTTGTTATCCAGTGGGTCAGTTGAAAAGAGAGAAAAAATAGGACGTTTTCTTGATGGGTATTAACTCGTGGAAGCATTCTTTGAGAAGTGCTTGCGTTATGGAATTGCACTTTCTTTTTTTTAACGAGAAGGTCGTTTTTTTTTGGAGATCTATCAAAGCAAAGAAGCTGGAAAGTAAACATTTGATGATGGAAATTTGATGGGCTTGCATGTCAGGGTGTAGAGTGTCTTGATGGCTGAAAAAAGGTTTCCAGACACATCAGAGATAGGAGATAGGAGACAAAGATCTGTCTCAAACTTACAGAAACCTAATGTTAAGTTTAAGACTGCTGTAAACTCTGCAACGTTTTTTGAAACACTACAGTAGAGTAGGAGGAAAAAATCTAGCAAACTCACACATCCCTGAAGTTTAAAACTGGTTTAAACTGGAAAGTTTCCATAACATAATTGAGGGATTAATTTGTCGTCCCTGGTAAGTATACATATCAGTCCTTTTTTTTAAATTGTGTATTAGACTCAACTCCACTACCGTGCAGATGTGTAATAAAGTGGCACGTCAACAAGAAATTGTTTTTCAACAATTTGCTACTACCTTTTGCCTAAGCCCGAACCATTCCCAACTTGGTCACCTCTTTGTAGGTTTTTGGTTTTGTTTTAATTCTGTTGTAATTTGTTTTATTTCGTTAGTTTTGGTGTGTTGATATCACTCCTTTGAAAGGCCGAACCACTCTCAACTTGGTGGCTTCTTCACCAGTTTTTGGCTTTGTTTATTTTGCTTTGTTTTTAGAGTTGGTTTATTTTTCGTGAATTGGACGTGAATACAATTTCTTTGGCAACGTTGTTTAGATTTATCGTGCTACACTAGGCACGATAGTCAGTGTCTAGTGTCTAGACACTCACGTCAGTATATACACGTTGTCATTGTCCGAAGTTTGGCTGTCCAATGAGAGACGATGCTGACAATACTAACAATGGTTATAACAATATTTTCGTACTTACGCGCCCTCCCACGCCATCCTCTTTACACCCAAACCATAAAAGGTACGCAGTTCGTATCGTACTGCAGCCATTCGTCCAATTTCATAGCTGGAATCTTTCCCGTTATCTCGGTATCGATGAATAATCACCCTCTGGAAATTAACATGGGAATGATCGGACTAGAATTAGCCAGCTAGCCAGGTAGTTACACATTTTCAACGTTATTGAGGGTTAGATTTTGCATTGAAAGCACCTTAGCTGGAATTCCTACACGAGTAAATATTTGTCAGGTGGGTCATTGCTCTTGATTTCAACACAATTTAAGCTTTTGTACCGCATTATTATTTTTCCCCAAGTGTACGTGAAATGTGCCCAACTTTGCTTTAAGACACTGACGCTATTGCGCCGCGCTACAATGGTTTACAACCTCGACAATTGAATTGATGTGATGTTTGTTGTGATGATTGTTGCCTGACTTGGCGCAACACACTAGCGTGTGTCTAGATCTATCGTGACTGCTTCTGGTATGGGTAATAATCCTTCATGGCTGCTTCAGGTGTAGCAGTGGCACTGCTTCTCTTTTAAACCAGATTTACAAAAACCTTGACGAAGTATCAACGTTATACGTATCTACTATTTATTCATTTTTAGGGAACTACAGGCATTTTACAATTTTTCATTACATTTGTAATGAGTTTGAACCTGTAAATTGGGTGAGTCAAGTGGTTGGTAAAAAAAAAAACATCTCACCTCTTGTACCCTCTTGAGGACAAGGAGAATTACTTATTTATTTATTCATATGTAAAAACACTGGAATGTGTTGTGATTGACAATGCGCTGTAGTGTACATCCAAAAGGATGACACGCAAAACTCGAAGCCATATTTTGCGGGGAAAATACAAAAGCCCGTACATTTTTCTATTTTTCGTTCTGTGTATAAACATTGGCCCAGTAATAATAGTCAGTGAGCTTTTTCATTTCTCATGTCAGTCACCCTAAAACTGTAAAAATGGGACAAGTGGAAGGATTTGGCCAATAAAAGAATACTCTCGGATATAATGATAGAAAATTGTTCAAATTTTCGTTAAAGGCTTGTCATAGCTAGCTTCTCCCCCTCTCCCTTCCCCCATTGTTACTTGTCAGTGACGTTTAAGTCGTCTGTCGCTTCTTTTAGCATTGGTGACTTAGATCGTGAGCAAATAGTGGGAGCAAATGGTGAGGTCATCGAGGTTGCTGTTGACCAATACATTGTGTTCTTCAAGCCAATACAACAAAAAATAAATTAGATACTGTCTAAAAGTCTTTGGAAACAACCTTTCCATTTTTTATCCATTTTTTAATGGACAACCCGCTTTTATCCATTTTTTAATGTGTGTTTTCACTTACTAGGTTCTGAAGCACATATCTTGCTGTGTGATTTTGGTCATGCCTTCCCCATTCTCCCCTCTAGCTCTAATTATACGAACAATGATTTACATTAATCGAGAAGCCTTTTGGTTCGTTGCTATACGTAGCTCTTTGGAACTCTCGAACTGCACGAGTATATATGGAGCCATCTTAGGATGATTTTGGAAGTTTAAAAGATGGTCATAGGACGATGAACATTTTGATCAATAATTCTTGAAAGCACAATTGTCAGTTAGTCGTAGACTAAAATATATTTGCACCAAAGGTAATCTGTGAATTCAAGAATGACCGAGGGGGTACACGGAGGTTTCTTAAGTCGCTTTACCTTTCGACTTGAAGTCACGTCGCTTTAGGAGAGAGGTGGTTACACGGATATTCAAGTTGGAGCGAGTTAAAACGACAGCGGGTACATGGAAATATCTGCTACGTAGATGTACCGTCACGTTTGTCTAATCCCCCATCAACCAAACCCCTCTCTATTCTCATGTCCCCATTCAACTAGCTGGGCTTTCGACTTCGTTTTAAGGAAGTGACAGGTCCCGCCCTAGCTTCGTAACGTTTAAGTACACTCGTTTCAACCAATCAAAGGAAAACAGACCTTAGAGCGACGTAGAAAATAGGTTTTAGGTGGGTACACGTAGGTTGTTACAGCGCTTCAACTTCTTATGTCGACGTAACAAGGTGGTTTGACATAAAGCGACTTGAAAGTGGTCTTAGGTGGTTACACGGACGTTCTTAAAGCGCTCTAAGCATTACATCGAAGTAAGATAAAGCGACTTAAGAAACCTCCGTGTACCTTCGGTCATAGTCTGCCAAGATTGGACCTCGAACCTGACATGCCTGACATATTACTACTGCGTCACCAGAGGAAGAGCTTTCCAGTTTTGAGGTGCAATCAGGTGCATCCGCTTTCCGCTTAGTATGTCAGGCATAAAGGCTGGTGCCGAACAAATTCCTATTATAAAAGAGATATTTATTTTATGTCGAACACAGGCCCAGTCGAAATTTGTGATTGAAGATATGAAAACGGTGAAAGAATCCAGAAGTAAATTATTTTGGGCTGGTCGTCTAAAGGCGGGTTGCCACCAAACGAAACTCTGCACCATTTACTGCCATCTAGCTCTGTCTAGTGCTATCAATAGCGCTTGCTTGCAGGAAGCAAAGGAATGCACCAAGAAATTTCTTTTAACGACACAAACAAGCCACGGGCCTCTTTATTATTGAAGGAAAATGTGGTACATCCTCGTGCACTTAGGTGCAAGCTGTAACAGTTAAAAATATCCCAGTCACTAGTGGCGCCACGGTAGATCTATATATACCATACGCTTAGGTTGGGCAAGCAAATTCATCATTATTATGCACTACAATGAAAGAGGGTGTATATTGAAAGAGGGCGAGTGACCGACAAGGTCAAACAAACAGATGTGGCCTATAACAATCGACATATTGCATTAATAAAGCTAGCTCTTAAGAACCGACTTGGAAGAGTTTCAAAGTTGGTTGAGTAACAATCACTGCATGCACAACTGTTGTTGGGTTTGTTGGGCTTGGTATCAGAATAGAGAAACGTCCTCCATTGAAAATAAACATTTACTTCCATAACACAAATCAGCAGGGGTTCAAAGAGGGAGCAGAGATGGGGATATTCAGACCACACAATAGGGGAAACCGGGGCCCACTACAGTGTTACGCTCAGGTATGCGGGAACCAGCTAGCCGGCGTATGTTACGCCGGGGTTACAGCTAGTTATTTATAATCTACCATGGCGCCTTCTAGTGACAGTGGTATCTCGTTAATTGTTACAGCTTGCACCCAGGTACAAGAGGATGTACCAAATGTTCGCTCAATAATAAAGAGGCACGTGGTTTGTTTGTGTCGTTAAAAGAAATTTCTTGGTGCATTCGTTCGCTCCCAGCAAGCAAGTGCTAAATAGCACTAGATAGCGATAGATGGCACTAAATGCTGCAGACTTTTATTGGATGACAACCTGCCTTTTTTTAAGTTCTCCTAAAAAATATAAACAAAGTAGCCACAAGTGCAGGTGAAAAACGAATCACTAGATTTTATTTTAATTTTTCATTTTAGTATGGGACCTTAAATCCTTACAGACTTGTAAGGTCTATAACCATGACCCATCTGCTCTGCTCTTATGTTTTTTGTTTTTAAATTTAAGTTGTTTGACATGTTTTCTACCCTTCACTTGAAAACGGTTCCGAGCTATGAACCAAAACGTCGTGATTTCGTCTTTCACCTGCACTTGATGGCTACTCGGTGTTTATATATTTAACTAGCATCGTACCCGGCTTCGCCCGGGGATTTGTTTGACTCGTGGTTGTTTCCCAGTATTTGCTCGGTGCTGCCTGATCGTTCACTGCCAACAGTCGATTTCTGTTCGTGTAACACTCCCCCTTTCCGCCAATCCTCTCCCTCCCCTCTCCCCTCCTACTTTTATCCCGTCCTCTCCCTCTCCTCTTGGTTTCCTTCCCTTCTCTTCTTTGCTCTACGTATTTGAACACGTACCCGGGTCCCGGGTCCCGTGCTTGTTTGTTTGTTCTCTTCTAGGTTCAGTTAATGCGTAATCGTATGCTTAATGGTAACAGCTCACTTTGCCCCCCCCCCCCCTCCCAGTCTTCTAAAGTCCATTTTAGCTTTTTTTTTTCCTGACCATAGTTTTGCTACCAATACCTGTAACATTAATTGGTCAGAGCAGCTTATTGTTCCTGGCGAACATTAAAATCATGCTTTTTAACAAAATCTGACCCTCTGAACATCTTTAAATGCTGGAGAAAATTATCACTGGGATGTTACTGCATTTTATCTTTTCCCATCATTAATCTGGTTGCCAATGTTAGTAATTTTATCTCTGCACATCTTTTTTTTTTTGTCTAATTACACAATGTTCACTAAATTACCTCTTGCCTTTCAAACTAATTAGTTAATGATATCAATCTCCCAGCTCTCCATCTTTAAATCAGTATTATATGAATCAGACTGGTATAAATTATATTATTTGAAAGAAAACAGAAAAGAGAATCATGGTATTTTCACAAACAAAATAGAAATCGGCAGGGAAAACTGGAATGCAATACACAGAGAAAGTAAACAGAATAACAAATGCTGGAAAATGTACTATCGTACTTTGACCTTTAATTTACATATTTACTTTACATATTTATTATAACTTGGTTCCTCCATTTATTATTTCAGGAACCTGAAAGGTTGGAGGTGAGCCTTCGTGGGTGCGACTTTACCGGTCTCGGCTTCAACATATACGGCAATATTCGCAATGGCATATATGTGCGAGATGTTCTGCATCGTGGTCCTGCCAGTGAATCCGGCAAAATCAAAGCAGGTAAAACGCCTTTTTGGGGGTTGTTATTGTCCCAAATGTGTTAATAGTCGGTGCTGAAAGCCTTTTTAGCATAGAAAACTCCCAGAAATATAAAGGAGAATGGTGCTTTTTCTTCACAAGTACGCATTAAAGATCTATTGGATAACTTTCTTGCTTTAAATCTCGTTGCTACACAATACGCGTGATATTTTGATGAAATTCACTTTTGTTTTCTTCAAAATTAAAGTTAAGGGGAAACCCATAAAACATCTGTCGGCAAGGCTGAAAATTAGTTCTGCATGAATTAAGGTGTCCTAAACTATCTCAATCTTTCTTGGAGGCAGCCATGTTTTAATCTGAAGACACTATGGGGTGACACAGCTTCCTAAAGAAAAAAGCCCTAACCAAACTCCAAAAAACTGAAACTTGAATCAAGCTTAGGGGACCTTTGCCGAGTGACGCCATCTCTACACCAAGTGGCGAATTTTCAAACTGACAAGTATTTGGAGATTCATGAGTGAAGGGATGGCATCACCTATTAAAGCTGCCACGTCGGAACACTAAAAGCTCTAAAACTCTAAAACCCTAAAACTCTAAAAACAATCACAGTCTTGGGTTTGTTACATCATGAAAAAAAAGTTCTTTAGGCTGCTTGCTTCTACATAACAAACTGGAAGTATTTGGCACCCCTTTAACACTGAAGTAGCCAACAACGCAATTCATCAATGCCTTCTGGGTATGAAGTGGTGTGTCGTCACGATTCAAATAGGGTTTGCCTACGTAGGTGTAACCAAATCCAAATCTCTTCCGACAACGTATTGTTGGTGATCCTATTGCCCCCTGGCATTATACTGTAGGATGGTGTCATCCCAGTTGTGGACTGTCCAGAATTTCTTCCTGGAGAACAGAAATGTTGGTGTAGACTGACCTCTTCTTTACCCCTTTGAAGCAAACTGGTAACGTCCTATTCTATGATCAGCATCCCGGAAAAACGAAGCTGCGATTTTTGTTTACCCCTCCAAGAAACACATAGCTGCGTTTTGGGGAGATGATGGCAGCAGCATTCTGGTCTTCCAAACACTGATGCTTCTGCTGGCCTCGAGTCCACGACGATGTAGGGTTATGGGTCAGCGTTCCTACATGTTGTTGACTGGAAGTTTGTATTCCCTGCCTCCAACAGTACCAAATGCGGTCCCACAAGTAACATCCGTTGTCGTCCTCTTGTACCTCCTACCATGTCTTCTGTTGCCATGCTGAGATCCTAACCGACGTCGCTATTCTATAGCCTCCTGGCTCCATCTCATCGTACTCCAGGCCTGCCATAGTTTTTTGTGCTGAAAACATGTCTCCGGAAACATGATGAAGTCGTAGAGTTCGCCCCATGCATCCATCTTCACCAGCACATACGAACTTTACAGGTATACACAACGCAATCGAAGGTTCGAATCCTGCATCCCGGCTCCATGCTGCACTCCTGAACTGCCATGGTTTGCTGTGTTGAGATCCACCCTCGGAGATGTGAAATCGTTCATCGTTGGTGCTGAAGACAATGATACCTCAGTTTTGGAAATATCACCAAATAATGACGACGATTTGGCGTAAGGTTCGTGAGGACTCTTTATGGAGAATTAAGTTTTGAACAATTTTGAGAATTAACGATTCAACGGACTAATACAGGTTGCAAGTAACTTTAACTGTTTGTATTGATTTGTGTGCATTTTTTTTTTCTATACAAAGACTTATCAGGTATGTGATTAACACATGAACAATATCCCTTCTACCATCTAATGTGAACATTCAACTGGGTACACTCAACATTCAACTGGGTACATTCAACTGGGTTCATACTTTCTATTTTTTTAATTTTTTTTTTGGTTACTTGCTAAAATGGATTTAGTCCAGTTTTTTTTTTCAATTTTTCAACATCTCGTAAAATGTTGCGAGTTTTTCCCTAATGGTTCCTGAAATGCCCTTTTGGTGCACATGAGATTCAATACATGGTTTACACTGTTTAATGCCTATATTGATAATTGGTACTACTACCTGGAGTCTATTGTTGGCAGCCGTGACGCCCAGTTTTAGAAATACAACATCATCAAATTTCAGAGCCCAAGAATTTAAGGCAGAATTTTAGTTAGCAACGCCAAAACCAGAACCAGACCCCTATTATTAAGTTAGTTTTAACTGAATAAACATCATGTTTATTACTTTTTAAGTGAAACTTTCACTGAAAGCATGGGTCCACACCATGTAGTAGGCTACAGTGTGTCAACCCACGTCGGTGCTTGTGCTAGATATGGGTAACACATACTTCATTTTCTTTATCAATACAACTTTATCTCGTAACCACTAGCCATTACCCAGATCAGAACCATATCAATGTAAGCAATACAATTTAAAAAGGTTAAGGCCGCCCGCGCACTGACTGAGCGACTTGGACACGCAGCCACGTTGCTGCAGCCAATGAAAATGATTAGTGCGTGGTTTTACATAAAGGGTAAGCATTCTCATTGGCTGCAGCGATCTGGCCGCGCGGCCAAGTCGCTCAGTGCGTTGGCGGCTTTAGGTACCAGTGTCGAAGCAAAAACAATCAACCAAAAGGCACCAACTTGATGAAAGGGAAAACCACTACACTAACAAAATACGGACTGTGTTATTGGTTTGCTGTAATTTGTGCGGGGCGAGGGTTAATTGTCTTACTGGAAAATCGCATAATTGGAAGAATGTATACAATATTACAGTATAATGGAAAATCGTCTGACACGAAATTCGTATAATGGAAAATTGTCTAACGCGAAATTCGTATAATGGGAAATCGTCTAATATCCCTGCCTCGCTCGCGCTGCCGATCTCGCTGCGGCTGTACATATAACATGAGAAACCGCTGGTATATTATTGTTCAGTTAGACGTTTATCCATTATACGATATTCCGTTTATATGATTTTTCAAATTTTTTTGTTTAGGCAGATATTAGATAATTATCCCATTAGACGATTTTCCAGTTAGACTTTCGTCGAGACGCCCCATTCGTGCCACCACATTCAGCATTTGTCTGGGGAGCAATGATGTTTCGTGTCCCTTCCATTACCTCTCATTGTTATGGTACCTGCCATTGTTAGTGGTACTTCTTACCCTTGCGGGTTCTATTTTCTTTTTAGAAAAATAAATATCTTATCTCTCGGTGGTTTTTATTCGATTTTTTAATGCTTTAACGATGACGCCTTAGCCTTTTTTACGTTTCCGACCATTTAAGATACAGTTTCGACCAAATTGCGGTTGGTTTTTTTAGTATTGCAGCGGACGTTGGCAGATTTTTCACATGGAGCCGTCTGCACTGGCTAAAGTGGTCATCATATTTACGAAGACTGAACATTTCACTAAGATGGTCAAAGCCAACCGTATAAACAAAAATCCGTCGTAGCCTCCGGGTATAGGCAAACAATCCTTGTAACAAAATTCACAACCTTTATACTCGATCAGTAGCCTACGAAATCAATCACCCTATTCCAATTTTTTTGTCATTGGATCGCAGTGTTTGGCAAATCTGAAGGTCGCCTGGGTTTCTGACCAACCCACTGTCCGTTCGACCATCGTTCGAATGCTGGCCAGTAAATTTAAGCCCGTCCTTGATGTGAACTCGAAGTCGGCGAGGATGCTCACGATTTAATAGGTTTTCATGCTCAGTTTACGCCTGCGGGGGAGAGGCGGTAATTGCCGGAGTAACGGAGCATCTCGTTGTCAGGGTAACCTTTTAAGCCCGCCAATAACGAGAGTAATTGCCATGGAAACTGTATTCCGCTTGTAAGATAAGATCTCCATGATTTTTTTTTTCATTCCGTGTCTTGATTCTTTTGAATCTTGAGGCGCAGAACATGACAGCTCGATTCCTTTGTCACGAGAAGTGAGATGGACAACGAAGGAAGACTGTCCCATCAAAATAGAAAGACTGGCTACTGTGGAGTGTTTAGCGATAGTGGCGGCCTCTGTTTATTGGAAATGTTCACGAACTAGATGGTGTGGGTGTTATTTTTTTTTCTGTTCTCGGGCTATCAAAAATAAACGTCGAGTCATCAGGACTGGTAAGCAAAACGCCCACTGGGGAGACGTCTTTTTGTGGCATGGTTTTGTAGCCTGATTGTTTGGTCAAACGTTTGATGTGAGAAAGTATATGCCCAACGCAAACATCACGGAATAATGTGTACTGCTGCTCATACTAGCTGCGCAGATATCGTGAATCACCTATTAACAGCCCTGGCAAAGCTATGGCCCACCCCCTCCGGGGCCTCCCCCTAAAGTGCTTTAAGGTCAGACATCGTGAAATTACCTAGTTACAGCACAAACGGAAGAGGAAAGGGAAAGAGAAACAGGAAGAAGAAGTGCTACCCAAGTTTAACGAGTTAAGAAATAATTGGACTTGTAAGCACACCAAGTTTTAATAATGGGTTCGGGAAAATTATTCCACAGCTTCATGCTCTGTAAAAAAGAAAGATGATATCTAATCTGTGTAATACAACATTCTGGTGTAAGTGAAAGACCGCGTATGATTAAATCTGCAGGGGTTGGTTTAATTGATCATCCAGTACAGAGTTAAATAAATTAATTAGAAATTGAATGGTTGTTTAGAATGCAAAAAAAATATACATATTCACAGAGAGAGCGATCGCCATTGATAGCCACTTGATAATTCCAGGATAACTTCAAGTCCTTAAGGTTAAACATCAAGCTTACATTACACAAGCATATTGGATTCTTTGAGCCGCATTGAGGGAGGATTTAGTAGCGTTGATAAAGAAAATCCACCATCAGTCGGGTTCAAAAGGTTGAACAAAATAAGCTGCTCGACGTTGCTAAAGTGTGCGCGGCCTATATTGAGTTCGCTGCAGGACGCACACAGATAATCGATTGTACGTTTTTGGCAGCAGAGTGCCTTGTTGATATCCAAGATGGTTACAAAAACAATGGTGGCCATCGATTAAAGCAGCCCCGTCCAGGAAGACCTATAGTCGCTCGTAAAATACTTCCAGGACTCAAGACACGCGGCGCACACAATAGGTTCGAGTCCCATTGGGGCAGGAGTCTTTTCTTTCCTGTATTTGTTGATTTTGTTCTGACAAGAGCAGTAATTAATGCGGATTGTTTGCTACATTTAAGCATTTATCTTTATCACTGATTTACCGATGTATTATTGCAGTGGTTTCATTAATTTATCATTTATTAAGAAATACGTTAGCTTCTGCGACATCTGGCGACGATGTCTCGCAAACTAATAAAGGGAGCGTTTGTCTCCCTCTCGTAATCTCTCACCTTTACTCGACACTTTGAATATTTATTGCTTTCCTTCTACCTAATTCAAAGTACGGCCTGGCATTTAGCGCGTGCTAGTTGACTTTAACCCCGTCCTTGTGCCATCGTACCGATGTGTCCTGCAAAAACCCGCTTGTGCCATTTACCGGTCAACTCTCTTTTCTCTCTCAATTTTCTCTTTTGCTCCTTTTCTTTTTAAAGTTTTTTTTTTATTTGTTTATTTATTTTTTAAATAAAAAAAGGGTGGGGCTGAGAATTTATGCGGTGAAAGTCCGGCCGCCGACGTGATCGTTACTGTTTGCCGACTTGTATTACCTGGCTACTATTACTACACATGAGCTACTTGTTACTAGGCTACTGCCACATTTTCGTTTTCATGCTCTTTAAAAAAGAAAAGGTGTCGGCTAAAATAATAAAGCGTTAAGCCTTGCAGCTTATTAGCGCGCTTGTCGACCAACCCACGCCTAAAGCGGCTTTATTTTTATTTTATCGTTGGAAGGTTGGAATGCTCAAGTAGACTACAGTACGTGAATAAGAAAAAATGTTACCTTTCCGCGTGACACGTCATGATTTTTTTAAACATGAAAATTTTACCCTTCTATAAAACAACAACAAAAAAATCTTGGAAGATTTTGTTATGGAAAAGGGAGCGTATTCAGGAAATAGTGGGGGGGGGGGGGTGGATTGCGGTTTAATAACAGTTGACAGTTAGGCCATTAGCGCCAACCTCAGACACAGTATAGTGGTCCTTGTTGCCACTGCACCACCATGACATATTTTAGAATGTTTTGGTTTATTAAAAAAATAGTTGGGCTATATTTTCTTCCAGCAAGTAGGCTACATGTAGGGACACCTCAATACAATGGTTATTTGCTTTCATGCCAAAAGACGGGACAGAACGATTTAACGAAAAACTGGTTTCAATTAGTATAAACAAAGAAATTTTATTTTACCCGAAAAAGAATTTTGATGTTTAGGTTTCTGTATAGATTGTGATTGTCCGTTGTAATATAGGCTTACCCCAGTGACGGCGTTAGGACTGAATTGTTTGGGGGGTCCGGTAGAGGACACATCTGGAAACAGAGTGGACCAGGGACTTTTTTTCAAGAGAGCCGCATTAGGCACCTTTATTCCGTTTAATTCAACTTAAAAGTAGGCTAACGTAAGTTTCAATACTGTCCAATTATTTTGTAAAATACGCCCCATAAACGCACAAAATAAATTATTGCAAAGTGCAATAAATAAATACATAAATTTAAATTAAAAAAAATGAAAGCTGAGTTTATTCATTTGATGTCAAGTTTAGCTTGCAATTTTTTTTGTTTTTTTTTTCCGGTGGTGACCTGAGTGTTGGGGTTGGGGGGGGGGCCCGGCGGGGGGGGGGGCGTGAAATATTTAGGGGGGTCATGGCCCACCTTGGCCCATCCCTAGCGCCGTCACTGGCTTATCCTACAGTGATAGCCTGAGAAAATCCGTAGATTGGTGCGGCCGCTACACTGAAATCGCTGTCCTGAGTTGTTTCATATTTGGGTCTTAGCTTTCGTGCATGGGTTGCCCTCTCTAAGCTTTCATGGGTTTAGCTTACATCGCGATGCCTTGAAAACACCCTTTATTACGCGAGAACAGCTGTAGGTCTGTAGTTCCCGTTATCGTATAAACCCTTTTCACTACTAACAAATACGTTCTTTTAAAAATATTAGTCACTTGGTTGACATTGAAGTTGCTTTGTCCCGTTAATGTCCGGAATGTTAATTGCTAACGCTCCACAAAAAAAGTTTCTACGAAAAATCTGACCTCAAGGCGTTTCGAAGTTTATAGAAAGAAGAAGAAAAAATAGAAAGAAAAAAGAAACCTACCTTCCTAATTATACTACAGGGAGCCAGAAATGCCGTTCAAACCCTAGCGGAGCCTCTTAAACACGTGTCTACCAAGGTCCTCGTGAAGTCAGTTTAGCACGCGCAACGCGAAGATGTCTCTACGAGGGCGCTAAATATAACATGTTTCTTTTTAACTAGTGATAGAAAAGTTTCTGTTAAAATAAACAACAAAAATCTAAGTGAGCCTAAAACACACCCTTGTGGTAGGTTACATAGAATAATTAAAATAATTATTCTGTGTAGCCTACCACAAGGGTCTGTTTTAGGCTCACTTAAATAAAAAAAATTCAAATTCATTTCTATTAGGTCCTATGCTGAGAAATGTGCTGCAAGGACATTGATGTTTTTACTCGCAGTTGGCATTTATAAATTTTTTCTGTTCACTACAGGACACAATTGTGTAATTGATGTGTCAGCGCGACTAAAAAATCTCGATTTAGCGTGTGAGTGGATAAAGTTGACTTAAAACAGCAGATTCTATAACTATTGCTGGAATGTCTCTCATGGTTAGGCTGTTGCAGTAAATGTGCGAACCTACAGAAGTGTTATACTGAGCCAAATTTAAAATCACAATTCTTGGCCTATCCTATTTTATGCTCAAAAAGCATGACCGACATCAATTGTACAGCATATTTTACGCAATTCTAACGTTTCCCCCCCAAATTTTTGTCACGTTAACGGCTGAATTGTGAGCCGTTCTAATTCGTTCTGTGCCGCAAACGCAGCTCAGAAATAACTTCAACCAATTAATTCGTAAATATTCGGCTTTTGACTTGTCTTCCCACAAAAAATTAAACCCTTGACAGCCCAAAATAAAAATCATTCCTCAGGCAGAGAAGGAAAAACTGCCATTTACATGAAAAGAAGAAGAAAGGCCATGGGTTCAACATCCTCCATTGCCAGCAAAAAACGAACAAATGTGGAAATGGTGTAAATATTTCTCACTATGTATTTTACGTTTAGAGAGGAAAATTGGACCATGAATTGAGATTTACAAGTTTTCATCACAGAAATTGCTCTTTAAGTGGTGGTTTCATTTTGACTCCTCGTCTCCCACCAGCCGTGTTTTAATATCACTCTTCACACATCTGGGGCAAACTTGTTTGGTCCAACTTTATTTTGTCCTCTTCTTTCCTCTAGTAAAATAACCATCTAACACGATAGATACAAACAAGTTAGAGCAGTTTCCTTGACGTTGACCTACAACAATTCCACTCCCACTCGGAATGATGCAACAGACAATTTGATTCTTCGCATTTCAAGGTTCCAATAATCGGTCCTTGAGGAAGGCCATATTAAACCAGCCATTTATGGAGAAATCATTCTTTTGATTTGTGGAACACAATAAGTACGGATATAACCTGTCTCGTTTGCATCGTAAACGTGTGCAATTTACTTGTCATATTTTCTGCTAGCTTCAAATGGCCCTGTAATGATTTCATCCCTCAAATGCAATCACCGACGATTTTGTGACGTCAGCAATTCTTCATTGTGCTTTTAAAGCGTCATCAAAATTGCTGCTTTCTACATCTTGATCTTGGGCTGTCCACATGAAGAAGACAGGATTACGTTTAAACGATTTTAAGTATTTGAACGGAGAAAAACTGAATTGTTTTATTAAAGAAGATGATAGTGGCAAACTAGTGTTGGCTTCCAGCCTTACCATTAAGAGAGAGACTTAAGTTCCAGCTTTACCAGTAAGAGAGAGACTTAAGTTCCAGCCTTACCAGTAAGAGAGAGAGAGACTTAAGTTCCAGACTTACCCTACCAGTAAGAGAGACTTAAGTTCTAGCTTTGCAGCATCACCATTAAGAGAGAGATTCAAGTTCCAGCCTTAGCTGTACGACATCAGTATGAAAAGAGACTTCGACTGCCTTACAGCACTGGTTTTAAGTGAGACTTAAGTTCCAGAAGTTCCAGCCTTACCCTTCCGGTAAGAGACACTTAAGTTCCAGCTTTGCAGCATCGAGATTAAGAAAGACAAGTTACACCCTTAGCTGTACAAGATCAGTATGGAAGAGACTTCAACTGCCTTACAGTGCTGGTATTAACGGAGACTTAAGTTCCTGCCTTAAAGACCAAATATTCAGAGACCTAACCACCTAACGGCATCACTATGAACTAATATTAAAAAGACTTTACCAGCCTTTTCCATTTCTACAGTACTGGTATTAAGAGACTTACGTTCCTGTCTTACTGCCCCATTATTAACAGAAGTAATCTGCATATGGGAACAGAAAATGCTGCACTTCTTGGAACTAAATTTTGATTGTGAAAATATCCTGCAACATTTTCGTTTTTTTTATTTTTTATTAATTATAAATTTTCTCGTTGTTGTTGGTGTATTGGCAGTACATAAAAATATTCTGCACATCAAAGATTTTGTGTCTCTGAGTGCCAGCCTTACAGCATTAGCATCAAGAAAGACTTCTCCAGTATTCAGAGCAATTATTCTTGCTTTATGGATTCCAGCAAGCAAGCAGTCAGTGGTTTCATTAATTTATCATTTATTAAGAAATACGTTAGCTTCTGCGACATCTGGCGTCGATGTCTCGCAAACTAATAAAGGGAGCGTTTGTCTTCCTCTCGTAATCTCTCACCTTTACTCGACACTTTGAATATTTATTGCTTTCCTGCTACCTAATTCAAAGTACGGCATGGCATTTAGAGCTTAACTTTGTGGACTGGAAGTCCTAAAAATGTATCAGAAGTGTGATGCATTATATTATAAATGGTAGTTCTAGGCCCCATAAAAAAAAACTAACTATTCATTCATACAATCTGATTCTGCGACTGGCATATACGCACATATCAAACCTTTGATTAGGGTATAATAGCGCATGGAAACAGGAAGATGGACAAAGAAATGGAGGGATGGGCAACAAGCAAAATACAATGAGGCTCTGTAACGTCCTTCTGGAGTCTTAATTAAGTATTCCCTATTGAACGGTTAAAAATTTCTGACGACTGTTTGGGAATTGGCAAAAAAGATAGCATGTTTTGCTGGATATTGGTAGGTGCCAGGACGGACTTAATTCCCATTAATGTTGATGGAAATTGCTCAAACTGATGTTTTTTTTTTTTTTTATGACTATTACCCTTTTGGACACTAATAATTTCTAAATAATTCTTATTTCATTTTGAACTTAAAATCCGTCACAAAATTGATTTATGTTTTTCTGCATTTTCATGGGTATTTCACCATTAACTGTTAGGCAGTAAATAGTCACTTACTGAAAACTGATTCCACCAGTGATTCAGTGGCCTATGTAATGTTGTAATTCTTCACAAGCTTCTTACTGCACGCATTTTATTTCAGAAACGAAATTATCACGTTCCTATGTTGGTTCCATCCTGTTTTCATTTGTTTCCAACTATTGACTGTTGTGAATTATTAACAATGCAGATTTATAATTTTGCTTGACTCAGTAATGCCGTATTGAATTGGAACAAAATTCGAAAACATTCAATATTGGTAAAGTGGTTTTACTTAATTTTGGACCTATCACAAAATAGCCCATGTATTGTCAGAATTACACTGTGTGTTTAACAGTGCAGATCTTGCTTAAATACGCCTGTCATTAAGGTTGTTTGAAAGAATATTATACAGCATGCTGACACCCAGCAAAATTTGAACTGAACTTATTTTCGTTACACTTTATGTAACATATTATAGTTTTTAACCCGAAGGCAGAAAGGGGTGCGACGTGCGACTATGTCGCAGATAATTTGGCACAGTCGCAGACAAAACGTGCAGTTTTGACCGAATTTCTGCCGTTTCGCCAATTTTTGACTGATTGGGACATTCCAATACATCATTTTAATCGTCTCGACGAGACCTGTCCGTTGATGGAAGAGCCAGATCAATAGAATAAAGCACTGAAAAGTTATTCAGTAAAAACCAATAAATATGCACGTAGCCATACGGAAAAACAGATTACCTGCAGACAATTTTCTCTGACAATTGATGTCGCAGACAGTGGCAGAAAATTCTGCTTTGGGGGTTTTTAATAGAAACTTGTTATATTTCGTTGTCACGTTTAAATGAAGTAGGGTTTTATTTTAGGGTATCGTTGTGTTCTGATCAGGTACATACAGATCATATTTAAAGCTAACCTACGGTATTGCAAGCCTAGGAATCCACTTCCACTGTTATTTTATTACTTACCCGAGTTATTGTTTCGCTTTCAGTTTTATTGTGTGGTTTGGTTTCAAAGATGCTGTAAAATGGAGAACCTACACTCCGAAGATGATGTGCATTGACAGTACACGTGAATGTCTACATTCTCAGCCTCCACACAAGTTGTGTACTGGCAGTACACAGTCTGTGCAGTGACAGTACACATTCTCGTCACAGCTTTGTGTACTACCAGTACACAAATTGTGTACTCTCAGTATACACAGTTCGTGTGGAGACTTAGAAGGTACATATCGATGTGTGCTGTCGATGTGTGTGTGATGTGTGCTGTTTTTACAGTGTAGGTTGTATACATATGAAAAGGAAAGAAGTATGCCAAGAAGGTTAATTCACATTATTTTAGTTAACAACTTGGATATTTTGACCAGGAGAGCGATATTTAAAGACTTAAAAATTAACTTATAAACGAAATAATAAGTAACGTTCTCAGTAATCTCAGTAACGTTGTTCTTCGTGGGATTATTGTTATTCACGTCTTCAAAACTGCAAACTGCTTGAACTTATAGTGTTATTCAAAGCCAACAGTAGAAAACCAATCAGTAGATTTTACATGGGATGCTGACAACAAAGATGAAGCCAAAATTAATGTACGTCTTATGACGTACCTATATATCTTTGTACTACACGATGACGTTAAAATATTTTAACGCCATCTTGTGGTACAGAAATAGGTACGCCATAAGAGTTGGATGAATTTTGGCTTCATCTTTGATTTCATCATCCCACACAAAATCGACTGATTACTTTTGAATAACACTACAAGTTCAAGCAGTTTGCGGTTTAGAAGACGTGAATAACAATAGCCCCACAAAGAAGAACCTCGGTGAGATTACCTTATCTCTGATTGAAATCAAACTGACAGAAGATGATTCCACTGATTTCAATCCAGGTAGACAAGCCAGTGACGCCATCTTGTTTCAAGGTCGAATACAGCCTTCTCATCTGTTTTATTATTATGTTTTTTTATTATTATTATTTTTTTGTTTGCTCCCCTCCACCTGCCGCTAATAATACGGATTTGTGGCTGAACCCATCACCCCTTTTTACCACAGAAAAGGATGCGTCTAGACCTATTTTGGACTAATGATGAATTGCTTTGTTCAGCACGCTTTTCACGAAGTTTGGAGCCCATCTCTGACATAAATAAGTAAGCCTTCTAAATTCTGAAGGTCGGACGCACGGAATGCTTGATTCGTGAAAACTTGAATGTGCAGGTTTCATCCCTGGCTGTAAAATTGCTTGACTTTATGGAGATAGCAGCTCACCATGGTGGTAACGTTTTCAAGTTCCTGTAAAGTGACTGACAATGAAAGATAAAGATGGATTTTCACTCTCCATGCGATGTATGAATGTATGGTACTTGCAGAATCTCTAATTTTCAAGAAATTTTCGGAACGAAGTACTATCACAGCTACTAAAGAAAGGTTTATGGGTTGTGTCAATTTTAATTGCCGTTTCACCCGTGTTGGGGTTGACTCGAGCGTCTTTGTTTCGAAAGTGGAAACGTGGTAGGCCGTTTGCAACAAGGTATAGGGCATTTGTCACACCAGATTAACAAGAAAGTAGCTTCAGAACTATGGATGTCCATAGTTCTGAAGCTATTTTCTTGTTAATCTGATGTGACAAACCGCCTACCTTGTTACAAACGGCCTACCACGTTTCCAGTTTCGAAACAAAGACGCTCGAGTCAACCCCAACACGGGTGAAACGG
>JAHWFP010105108.1:0-19853 GCA_023313725.1 Lithobius niger | reverse complement strand
AAAAACTAATAACTAATAGTAAAAAAAAACAATAGTAATAGGCTTACGTTGAGGAAACTACGTAGTTTGTAAGGCACCGTGGTGGGTGGGGGAGGGGGAAGCAGACAATTCTTGAAAGATCATTGAGTGTAAAACGGTAGCACTTTTTAGGCGACAGTTTAAGCATTCAGCGTTAAAAAGTTAAAACTATCCCTCACTTTCTTAGAAAACCCTGGAGAATATGTCTCGGCCCAGAAATTTTTGTTGACGCCTCTCACGTCTGTTGTTGATTTGAATTATAGTTGGGGAAGCAAATTGTTATTTTACAATTGTATAGTTTTACGAAATGGGCAAGCGACCTGCTGTTTAAATTCAAGGAAAAAAAGTTTTACGAATAAATAATGTTTGGGCTCGTAAACTAAAATATTCTTCTCCTCAAAAGAGGACAGAAGTTGGCCTGGTTGATGAAAAAAAAAAGAGAAAAAAAACGGACGAAGAAGGAGCCGCAATGAACTTGCCTGAAAAAAAATGGACTCATCCTCATCGTTGGATTTGCCTATCTTCTCTTCCTCCTCCCTCTTCCTCATCTGTATGCACGGGACGTCTTCGAGACGTGACCGCGTCGATGTTTTGCGTCCTAACCCTTTAAGACCTTCAGCTGGCAAAGACGCAGGAATGGTGGTAAGATGCCGGTGAAAGAAACGCGTTAGAATTTGGTCTAAGCCAGTTTGAAAAGTCTTAAAAGCACACGTGAAGCTAACTAAACCACGTGAAGCCGATGAGACCAAACAGTTAGGGTTCATCAAAGTAAGAACAACCCGCTGGCTGAACTGAATGGCAAATCAAATAAAAATAAAAAAAATAGGAAGGAGGACTAACTGCATGCTTCACAGACCATTGAATTGAGTAATCAGTAGTACTACACGCACTTAACGCGTAAGTGCCTGGGTTTTTCTGTGTTGTTTCGTGGGTGAACAGCTTGCACTTAATAGAGAGTATTCGGTGCAACAGAAATTAAGGCAGCACTTCTTTGTTTAGGCCTAATTAGGAGATGGATGATGTGCAGTTCGTGATGAGCGTGAACCCAAGCCAATTAGCACATGCAGAGAACAATAAAAACTTATATTTCAATACCAAACATTAAAACATTGGCGGTATCGTCATCAGAGTGACAATGAAAATATAAATAAAACAGTAAAAAACGCCTTACATTTTGGTTTTCACGAACTCCTCCATTTGGTTTCATAAGTACGGTATGTTGTAGCAAACAAGGTGATGTATGGAGTAAGAGTGGAGAACAATAAACACTTATATTTCGATGACAAACATCAACAAAATTGTGGTACCTCCATCATTAGAGTGGCATTAAAAATATGAATTAAACACAGTATTGGTATTCACGAACTCCACCATTTGGGTTCGTGTAGTAAGCAAGGTGATGTGTGGAGTAAGAGTAGAGAACAATAAAAAACTCACATTTCGATGCCAAACATTAAAGAAATTGCTGTATCGTCATCAGAGTGGCAATACAAATATCAATAAAACACTGTTAAAACACCTTGGTATTCACGAACTCCACCATTTGGTTTCGTAAGTACAGTATGTTGTAGTAAGCAAGGTAATGTGTGGAATAAGGTGAGGTGTGGTGTAAGGTGATGTATGGACTCTTACTCCACCCACACATCATCTTACTGACTACAACAAACTGTAGGCTACTTACGAAACCAAATGAGTTCATGAATAATATGGTGTTTTTACAGTGTTTTATTTATATTTTTATTGTCATGAATACAAAAGTGTTCATGAATACCAAAATGTAAGGTGTTTTTCTGTGTTTTATTTATATTTTTATTGGCATTCTGATTAAAGATCCCGCAATTGTTTTTAATATTTGGTATCGACTAAATACAGATGCAAACCTATTTATGTTGCCTTTTGGACTTATATGTCAGACTACCTGAGCGGGGAATCGAACCCAGGACCTTTGAAATCAAAGGTCCTGGGTTCGATTCCTCGCTCAGGCAGTCTGACATATAAGTCCAAAAGGCAACGTAAATAGGTTTGCATCTGTATTTAGTTATTTCTTGTGACCCTTTGGCTTTCCCGTCCTTAATTTGGTATCGAAATATAAGTTCTTATCTTTCTCCGCATGTGCTGATTCGCTTGTGTTCTAATTTCGCCCTAAGTAGCTAGCGTACTTTCGTCTTCTTGGCATACAGCAGGATTAGGCAATGCATTGTATAATTAATTTAACATTAAACAATATTACAGGAAGGATGAAGCTCGCACATGATTAAAGCCTTGAACAGTCAGAAGAAGATTTGAAGCGAAGCAATGCATAGGTGATTACATCATCAGAATTGCTTCCGTCTTAAATGACTGATATTGTTTTCGTCGAATGATTTTGATGTCTTTAGTGCGCCGTCTGCTTCGCTCTCAGCCAGTTTGGTTTGACCTTAGGACTTCACGCACTTAGTATATATTACAACCCAGAACTCCTTTTATCGCCTTCAGCAATTCTGCACAGACTGGTAGAGTCATTAAATGCCTTAAATAGTATTACGGTAGTATTAGTATTGCGAGTATTACGAGTTAGAGCACAACCCCAGAGGTCAAAAAGGTGATGACAACACGAAGGAATCTCGGATATAATCCTCTGCAACAAAATTCTGAAGACAAGCCTATTTTTTTTAATGTTTTATCACCAATTATAACAACGTCACAACCGAGGGGATGATTCCGGTGTTTGCACTTAACATATGGGAAGAAGCTAAATTTTGGATGACTACTTTCACAGTCTCCGTCAACCTCTCAGTTAACAAAAAAAAAATGCGCACTCTTTTCCACTAAAGGCGTTATCTGACGTGATGATAACCTGATGAAAAAGTGACTAAACTTCTAGGAATTGACGTGGAGTTTCTAAATAGGCTACTTCGTCAGGAACAACACAGAAGTGAACTATGTCATTAGATTCTAAGAAGAGCAGTAGTTTTTCAGTTAGTGATTTTAAAAGCTCTTTAGACTAGTAGGGGAGACCGGGGACAGTTGTAACATTTTTTACTCAGGAATTTTTTGTGACCAAACTATTCGAGATAAAAAAAAAGTAAATTCAAGCACATACGAAAGCTACATATCTCTGCTTTGCTCACGAATTTTATTTTCACTTTAATTAAGTATGCTTGTGAAGAAAAAACCTAATTCTGTTGAGTAATGCAGATGTTACAATTGACCCCTGTTGAAGGGACAGTTGTAACACACTGTGGGGTCAATTGTAACAATAGTTTTATTGCACTGTTAAACATTTTATACGCCGATAGAACGAAAAGAAATGAATAATTGCTAACGACCACAGTAATAAAATACAATTTTTAAAGATAACAGGTAAGCTATAACGCATGATTTGGTTAGTCCCGATTCACAGTTACGGCGAGCTTGACCCATCAGTACACAGTTCGTGTGCCTAACTTTTTTCAGTGGATACATATATCTTTTGTATTGCTTGACAGAATAGTCCTCGTCGTCAGAAGATGTATCACCAAAGACTGCATTTTTCGTTTGGTTTGACAATCAATTTTACAACCAATTTTGAAGTGGGGGTCAGTTGAAACGTCATGTTGCAACTACCCCATATCGGCCGGCCATTGCAGAAACCTTCCTGGCCCCCAAACCATGTGGGATAGAACTGAGCACTGTTGGCAGGCCTTAGAGCTAGGTTCAGCGCTTACAACAAGATTTAATATGTTTCAGCAAGTCTAAACAATACAGAGTAATCACTTATTTTCGTGAGTGTCAATTATTTAATTTCATTGTTCAAAAATAGATTTTCGTTTGTGGAAGTCATTGGGACGAAGCTAGAATGACGCTAGTCTGGGAGAAGATAGTCAACAGCGTCGGACACACACATGTCCAGTCATGTCCCGCTATCTAGTATCATCACTGAGAAATTAAGCTTGTTACAATTGTCCCTGGTCTCCCATACTCTTCATTGCCTTGGGCACCGAGTGGTTTGCCCAAATGATACTGACCGATGTTATCAATGTCAATTAAATTTGGCGGGCAAGACGATACCAACACCCCATTTTCGATCGGAGTGAACAGGGTAATCACTTTTGAGCTTGAACCATCAATTTTGAGCGTGGCTGGATTTTTTTCCCACCTAAACTCTCCAGTCTTGTCTATCTGAAAAAAAAAGTCTTTTAAGCAAGAAGATTCCATTTTGAGGAGGTAATTCTACGTAAGCTAATCGTTAACGGGCTCGTTGAAATGTTTACTTATTCCTTCCTTCGCCACGCGACCTTGAGGGAGATTTTCATTTTGTTTTAAGGAACTGATGGCTTGGCTGTTAACCTTGACATTGATCACGCCACTCGAAACATTCCTGGCTGCTTGCACAAGAGCACTTACAGAAAATCTTAATACTGAACCATTTTCTGTGGACGGCATTTGTTTTTTAGTCTCTTCTCCATAATCAACGGTAGACTATCAATATCAAAAAACCTTCAAATGAGGACTTTCTCCCTATTCAATTTTTAACTATTTGGATCATGTGTGGATCTTCTGTTCATATGGAAAAAAAAAACCCTATATAACGAAGTGCTGTAAAAGGAATAGATCCATATCTATATGAAGAAGTTGTTCTTTATATATAAAGATGCTCCATACATAAGATGTTATTGTATACGGAACGATTTAGGGAAAAGCAACTTGTAGGGGACGATTTAGGGACAAGCGACTTTAGTCACCTTCCGGATGCATTGTACTTTATCCATTTGGAACTCTAGCGGTATAAAGGGAGGTCAAATTGACTTCATCAGGTTTCGCTCGTGCCTGGTTGTCAACTATTGGAAAACCAACCTATTTGGTCACTACAATACAGTGGACCGTGCATAGGAAAGCTTCAATGGAATCATTGACCGATTGACAATCATGTTGACAGATGTCAAACTCTGCACCAACGTAGTAAACCTTTTGTATTACATATGCCATTACCATTTCTAACTCGAGAAAAGAAAAACTAAACCTACGGAAACAGTACAAAAAAAAGACACCAACTACAGACACCTTGAAGATGTAAATATAAGATAAAAGCAGAGTGAAACATTTCTGCACTTTTCAGCCTTTATCGCCAAAAACACTGGCTCTTCAAGGACAGTTCCTCCAGTGAAATCAGAAAATGAGTTCATTGTCAACGACACACAGAAAGCCGAGACACTGAATCAGATGTTCACGTCAAACAGAAATCATCGACGATGGCGAAGTTATGTACCAATCTACGACACCATCTAATCTGATGTATCCTGCTCTTCTGGTGCTTTTTCTCCATCTTCTGTGGTGAGATCTCTTTTTAAATTAAAGCCGGGTCAGGCACTGAGTCCAGATGAGTATTCTTCCTACGTCTACAAACAAATTATAGACGAGATCTGTTACCCACTAGCAAGTATGCTTATGAAATCCTTTCGAGCAGGCATTAGCCTTCAGTCTGGCACACCGCAATTGTAATACCGGTTTATAAAAAGACCGATACAGCAAATGGAAAAAAATCACTGACCAATTGTAATGACGGACGTTCCATGCAGAGTTATTAAGAATCTGTTATTAGAATGACTATGATTGATACCCTGGAGAAATTCAACCTCATAAACCCAGATTGATTTGAGTTCTTGCTTGGTCACTTAGCAACCCGTCGACTTTTTGGTACACAGTCGTGGCAGAGGAGACATTAGCTTAAATTATGGTGTAATTTATTTTAACTCCCAAAAAGCATTCGAGTCAGTAGTCAACTGCAAATTGTTGTTGAACCTCTTGTCCTTTTCAGATTAGTTTATAGCTTCTAGCTATAAAACTTCACCTTTGTAGTCCTCAAGATGCAAACCTGTATCCACCTGTCCTCCTGACGGGCCTTTTCAACTTTTGCAGGAGATTTTATATATATATATATATATATATATATATATATATATATATATATATATATGATAAGATCTAGATTTGGGGGTTTGTTTAACATTTCTGGAATCAGTGGCGTAACGTACAGTTAGGTAAGGTATGCATTGCGTAGGGGCCCAGACCATTAGGGGGCTCCGTCGGAGTCTGCAGTAGAGCCATTGGAAACATGCTGACTGCCGAGTGAGTCAAACGGCTTCTAGGTTCAAGTGGCATCCTTCTCCGAAGGTAAAATCTGAGCCCGGCCTCATTCCTTCTTTTCTCTAAGTAAAACTTATTAAAAACTACGTCAGAGTACTACATCGGCACAACGAGTAAATGGTCTTAATTATTTGCTCAGTATTGAGAGTGTGAAAGCAAATAAAGTGACAGAAAGTGTCAATGAATTGTTTGCATCACTTAATAAAGCTCGTCGAAAACGTTGATAAAGGATCGGGCAGCCTTCATCGTGCTTTTAAAGTTCAGTGCCAGATATAGTTATGGTAACTGAACTAACTTTAGTTGTAAATTCTTGAAAATTTGTAGGGTGGCCTAAGAGTTGAAACATGAATGCGATCGCAACTCTTAGACCACCCTACAAATTTTCAAATATTTCCAAGCTGAAGTTTGCAAAGTATTTCCAGTATTTGCAAATTCATACAGTATTCAATTTTTAAAAAATGGCGCCACAAGAATTTTAGGCCTGCAACAGTAGTATACCCCTCTCTCTAGATCCAATAGTTGAATTCTCTGACCCCATTTTAATTTCCTCCCCCCCCCCCACCCCAAAAAATTCTTGAATATGCGTCTGGTACATATAACATGTTTGTTGAAAAATAAGTTTCTTTGGGGAGGAAGGGGGAAAGGGTGCAAGAAAAAAATTGCGTAGGTACCCAGTCTAAGTTCGTTACGCCACTGTCTGAAAGGTGGTGCAGTCGCAACCTGGACCACTACACTATGACTGAGGTTGGCGTTAATAACCTAGTTGTCGATGCGTCATAAACCCTCAATCGTTTCTCTACCACTTTATCGACTCTACTTGCTTTGCTAGCTGCGTTCTGCGGGAATTTCTTTTTTTCTTTTTGATGTATAATTTACGGTTGTTGCTTTTGTTTAAAATTTCACTTTCTTCTGCTTCGTAATTTGTGTTTACTTATCGGTCACCCTTTTGATACGCAGGTCACATCTTCACTTAAAAGTGACTTTCAAAAAGCAGGTCGTCTTCATAATGCCGGGCCATCAAAAGCTACGTGAATCACGCTCATAGCGTGCGAATACTGAAAGTAGAATGTGTATCGTTAGAAATAAACTCACCTATAGTCGTAAATTGTGTTAAGAGAAGATGAGCAGCATCGGAGTGAACCCGTGCTTCAGGATAAACTGGCCTAGATGACAGGGCTTGAGAGGAATGGGGAGGGGGTGAGGGTTCAAGAAAGCATGGGAAGGGAAGAGTGCCCAAGAAAGACAGAAAATATAACGTACACATAGCGAACAATGTGACCACTATCCTAATGACAAATGAAACAAACTCACAAAACTACAACCTTACTTGCAGGAAAACTGATAAAAAAAACTACAACAAAATAGCTAGGATAAGAAATGGACTCAGATCGGGACTTTAAAAGAGAATATCACGCATATAAGTCTCAGAGTGACAGATAAACGAAATTCGTATTTGGGGTCGTGTCATAACTATTTCAATACATTAAAAATGTTAATGTCATCAATCGAACGTCTTTGAACGCTATTTAAATGTGACTACAATATTCTTTCTTGTTCTTGCTTTTGTTGGGGACATTTTACTCACTCCTCCATATCGAACTTAAGAACTGATTTTCGACTTCTGTAGGTATAACAAGGACCAGGGCCTTTTGAACGTTATTTTAATAAGACTGATTTATCTCAAAAAGCGTTCATCTAAATTATCTCATTTGAGGATTATCTCGTATCACAATTTAAGTTACTGGAATATCTCCAATACAAAAAAAAAACTGATACTAGTATTAATAAAAACCTTAAGCGCATAAAACATTATAAAATAGGAAAAAAAACATAATAATTTTACTGCATACAAAGCTCGAAGTTTTTGAGAAAAGAACTTGTTTGAGCTACAATAACATCAGTTTACATTATTGTACATAACATACAGTTAGATACACTATTTGCGGATGCTTTGTGATTACTAATATTATTCTGCTTTATGATAGATTTCAAATTTATCAACTAATTTTTGTTTCAGTTTTAATTTACTTTAGAAATGGAGCATTAAAAAAGAAATTGTTAAATATTTGTGTTATATAATAATTTGTATTTTTTTCCCCATATGCATTATCCACTGTGGCAGCTTACACTTTTGCGATATTGTTGTCCATCGTATGCTTTTTTGCTATGGCATATTTATCAAATCAAATTATGAAATTCATCAAATCGTAGAACAACCAAACACCAATTATTTCGTTATTGCCCCAACTATCGAAAAAGAAATATACCGACTTGAACTAACCCATATTTTCTGAATTTATAAACCAGCTCCATTTAACCAGAAATTTGCCAAATTTACTTTGGTTTCCTCTATGAAAAGTTCCCTGGCCATTCATCCAAACTGACTACCCTGAGGAACACCACCAATTTTTTTGGGTCTGATATATGGATGTTCATTTTAACTGGGCCTTGTCACGTTTCATCCCTTCCCTTCTTTTCTTGTTCAAATGCCGATCGACGGAATCTACTTTGGTTTTTAACCGATACTTTAGAGACAAATTACGCTCATACCAAAATCAAGGAGAAGCAACAGTCCACGTTGTTTCAACTGCGAATTTTCGATTATAAACATTTCGTACGTAATCGATTATTTTCTTCAGGCTTCAAGCCATGTACAAGAATCGACTCCATTCTACAGAGTAACGATTTTTGAATATGGCACTGTCATTCTTGCTGCAGTGCGTGGCAGCAGTGCTTGCCCTCTCATCGAACTCTTATCTTAGTGTTTTAAGGAGAGTGTTCCAGCGTTTGGAGAGGAGAGATATGAGTTCAGGGGTTACAATTTTTGTGATTTCCTGATAAGCAGGCTCATGAATGTTCATCAAGGGAACGTTATGTTTAGTTTATGTTTATGTTAGAAAAGAGAGATGAGAGTTCAGGGTCACAATTTTTGTTATTGCTTGATAAGCAGGCCCATGAAAGTTCGTCAAGGAAGTTTTGTTCCTTGAAGTGTTGAATGGTAATGGTTTCTAGTGATCTGGTGTGCTTCATTTTAGGAGTTCGATTTGAGGAGCAGTTGGGCTTTTTTTCCAGTCATTGACGTGTTTTGCCCTGTTTTTGTGGGCTGCTGGACCATTCATCGTATCCGCTTCTTTGTAGCTTGCACATGTTCTGTTTGTAGCGCTCGCGTTCAAGAATATGTGCAATCCTTAAAAAAAAACAGAAGAATGGTGCGGCAGCCCACAAAAACAAGACAAAACACAGCAATGACTGGGAAAAAGCCCAACTGCTCCTCAAATCGAACTCCTAAAATGAAGCACACCAGATCACTAGAAACCATTACCATTCATCATTTCAAGGAACAAAACTTCCTTGATGAACTTTCATGGGCCTGCTTGTCAAGCAACAACAAAAATTGTGACCCTGAACTCTCATCTCTCTTCTCTAAATGTTGGACTGCTCTCCTTAAAATATCTAAGTTCGAGCTCACTGACCGAGGGCAAGCGCTGTCGCCAAGCACTGCAGCAAGACTGACAGCGCCATATTAAAATTCCTTAGTCTGTAGCATGTAGGGGGCGAACGTCTAACTGGAAAATCGTCTAATGGGATAATTGTCTAATATCTGCATAAATAAAAAATCTGGAAAATCGTCTAAACGGAATATCGTATAATGAATAATCGGATAATGGATAAACGTCTAACTGGATAAACGTCTAACTGCGGTTTCTGATGTTATATGTATAGCAGCCGCAGCGAGCGAGGCAGGGACATTACACGATTTTCCATTATACCATTTCCAGTTAGACGATTTTCCATTATACGAATTTCCTGTTAGACGACTTTCCGTTATACTGTTGTACGGTATACGTTCTTCCAATTATGCGATTTTCCAGTTAGACGATTATCCCTCGCCCCGCATGTAGTCGATTCTGTTGTACACTTACATGTTTTGTAGCCTGAAGAAGTTTACATATGCAATGTTTATTACCGAAAATTTGAAATTGAAACAACATGGACTGTGTGCTTTCTTTATTTTTGGGTGAGCATAATTTGTATCCAGAATTTTTTTGTTCATATTTGAAACTTCAGCTTCAGTTTAATTAAATATATTTATTACACATTCGTTTAGCCGCTAACTAATACAAATCATTAGTTAGACATAGCCCTTAATTATGCTGGTTGCTAAATTGCATAATTTTGGTTTATAGGGAATACGAGTACAATGACAGTATTGCTATAGCTATGTCAGCCAGTGCCTAAACTTTGCTGACTTTTTAAAAAATATTAATAGAAGATTCTTAACTTCCGGGATGATCGCTGATTGGTTGATATAAAGTGATTAAAAAGGCTTACCTCTCAGCTGAAAGCAATAAGATTTAAAAAGAATAAATCCTTCTAAAACTGCCCAAATAAACACAATGGTCGCACAACGTTTCGGGATTCAATTCGTCCCACTGTCAAGTGCTTAAAAAGTGAGGAAAACACATGTCATGCTTTGACATGTGTTTTCCTCACTTTTTAAGCACTTTACAATGGGATGAATTGAATCCTAAAACGTTGTGCGACCATTGTGTGTATTTGTGCAATTTTAGTAGGCTTTATTCTTTTTTTATATGCCTCCTCGTGCACAGGCTAAAATTTATGAATTCCATAATGCTCGGTGCTTTAAATTATGTTTTAAACAATAAAAATGCTTTACCGATTTGAACAATTTTTTATATGCCTAGCTTAAGCGTTTTGATGCAAATCCTTATACACATTTTTGTTATTGTTTCAGATGACCGGATAACAAGCGTAACCGTCTCCTTCGACAAAATCACCATAGAGGATGCCCTGACTATACTAAGTTATGCATCACCATATGATGTTACTTTGGAACTGCAGAAAACATCAGAGCAGCCAGGGTTTGTTCCAGGACACCAGAAAAAAGGTTCTACAGCTAGTTCAGCCAGTGGCTCCCTTAACGCAGCTGCCAGTGATCGTTTGGCTCATCCAATGTATCGCAGCCAGTCAAGTGATGATGTGTCAGTATTTGGCCGTGATGCTGCTGGAAAGAAGAGCTCGCTCAGTGTTGGTGTACCTGCCAAATTAAAGAAAGATGCTATTGTTAAACCATCCCACAGCCTTCGTAAAGAAACCATCAGCGAAGGTGAAAAAGCCTCACCTGTGAGTGAGGGTACAGAAGCAAAGCAGCCTCGAGTAAACCCAGAGAAGTCTGGAGTAGCATCATCACCTGATCCTGGTAAAGCAGAAACAAAAGTTGTGGTTCATAAAGAAGAGAAACATGTAGCTGTGGACATGCCCGAAGTTACAACTGAGAAAACCACCAAGAACTCTGGATTGGGCTCACTGAAAAGGCTTGGAAACCAAATCGGTGGTTTCATGAAAGAAATTGTGTCTCCATCGTCATCGTCGTCTAGTGGTGAGGGACCAACACAGTCAAAGAAAGAAGAAGAGGTGAAACGTGGTAAAGAAGCCCCTAGTAAGACATCAACCAACCCATTTGAGGTGCATGTAAATGTAGTAGATGGAAAGAACACAGCAAAGCAGAAAGATGTTGCCAATGCTTCAGCCACTACCAAGGTACCAGATGTTTCTGTAAAACTGAACACAGATACATCAACACCTGGTATCAGAGGTCCTCAAGGTGCAAGTAGCATCCCACTTCCAGTCAGTAAATTGATCACTCAGCTTCCAGAAGCTGATTCCTCTCCACCAAAGGCAGCCTCTCCGGACAAAGGCTTGATGGTAGATGTTGAAGAGCAGTTGGCTAAAGTTGGTGTGAGTTTGTCACCTGGACCAGATGTAAGCAAAGATGATCTTCCAAAAATGGAAGTGGAAGTAACTTCTCCGAAGGTAGCAGTAATTGACAGTGAATTTACTCCATTGATGACATCTGAACAGCAATCTGCCCAAATAAAGCTTCCTAGTAAAGCTGAGCTGCAGAATCCTTTCGATATTGCTGTTGACAAGTTTGAAAAGGGGCTTGATGATTTACACTCTACCGTCAGCAGTATAAATGTTGACCTCAATGTCAACACCCATGCAGAGCCAATAAAATATCATCCTCAAAAACCGACTGCTCCATCTATGGACGTTGATTTTCAGCAAGATGTCTCTAATGTAGATGGTGCCATTACTCATGAAAAGACGGACGCAGTAAAGCTGCCACTTGTTGGAGACTTGCCGTCCCAGTTAGAAAAATTCAATAAAGAAGTAACTGGGTTTATCTCGACCGCAACAAAGGATGCCAATGCAGAAATAACTAACGTAAAAGCCAGTATTCCTGCAGTGGATGTTGGGGATATTAAAGTCGAAGTTGATAACCAGGTTAATGAGGTTACGGCATCACTAACTGACGCTGCAGATAAAGGCATTTCATCAGCTATTGATACAACAACGAAAGTTATGGAAAATGCTGAAATCAAGACAAAAGGCTTGGTTGACAGTGTACAAGCTGACATTAAACAAAATGAGGCATCTGTAGTAACAGATCTTCAAACAATTACAAACCAGTTGGAAGGGAAAATAGCAGAAATTCAAAATGCAGCATCTATCTTATCTACCTCTGCATCCTCTCCAGAAAAATTAGAATCAATACTCCCTCAGACGGGCAAGTTAGTAGGCAATAAACCTGAACATGTAGGAAAGAAGAAACCCTTCAACCCTAACCGAAATGGTATTGCAGACTTTGATGGCGTGGTAGTCGCTTTACCGTCAGTGGCAGATTCTCCTGTTCCTGAAATGGGATCAGAAGTGACAGTAACTTCTTCTTCCTATCCAGTTAGTCAAAACAATATTTCTGACATTCTTGCAGAAGCTAAGTCATCTGCTGAGCAAATAATTCTTGCTACAATGACAGATCTTCAGAATTCTGGTGAGGCAGGGCTGAAGAAAATAGATGCAGACATCCCAGAACTAAAAGAGTCTGTAGTTTTGACAGCCATAGAAGTAAAAACACCTGTGACTATTGATTCTCACAAAGAAAGGGGATCTTCTGGCAAAGAGAAGGCACCATCGCCCCCAAGTCTTTCACCTGCCATTCTGGATGCTTCTTTAGATGAGAACGTCAACTACTTTGAAACCAAGCTCCAGACGGTACTGCAGAAAGGTTCCCCCAAATCAAAACCTAAAAGAACATCTACTCCTGGCAAAAGAAAAGCACCACCGCCACCAGCTGCACCTAATGGAAGCTGCAGCCCTGATAGCGAACTTTTGAACACAAGTGGTAACCCATTTGTTGTTGGACTGAATTCATCCATTAACGACATCGATGTGGATATGAATGCAGATAACACATCTGTAGTATTTCTGAAACCCAATAATGTAACAACAGTTCAGGTTAATGCGATCGAAATTTCAACATCGACAGCAAGCAATGACTCGCAACATGAAATCAACCATCAAACGCCTAATGACGATTCTAAATCAAAGAAAGGAAGTAGCAAAAATGATGCAAATTGTGGTTTTGGATTTAGGAAAACAAATTTTTTCGAAGGTCTTGATAAGGCAGGGAATGATGATTTGCCTAAAAAAGGAGACGGAGATAGATTTCACAGCATACCTCGAACAGGTTTGTCTGTTCAAAGCAAGGGAAATACCACCGAGGACAAAAACAGCTGCCGGCGTTCATCCTCTTTGGGTGACTTGACGAAAATAAACGAGACTACCAGCACCCCTCTGCCATTAGAACGTGCTGTCTCCATGGATCTTAACAATGCTGATGATGCAGTAGGACAACTTGGTGATCTCAACAGCCATGAAGAAAATGGTGGCTTGGAAGTGCACAATTCGAGCGGTGAGACTCTGTTGTCAAATGTTGACGTTGATGACAAGCTTGAAGATAATCAGTGGCCTATAAAAGACTCTGCAACAATTCAAGACAAGACCTCAACTCAAGAAAATTTACAAAATCCTGGTTCTGCTCTAGCACAACAAGATCTGGAGCAGTGGATTGATGAAAAACAAGCTGATAAGCAGCCTAATAAGAAGTTCAACATCATCCAAGGTCTGTTTAAGAAAGATAAAGGAACAAAAAGGAAAAAGAAAGAACCAACTAATGGAACCGGTAAAAGCAAGATTCCTGTTCCTGTTGGTTCAGTGTCAGTTAGCAACTGTAAAGAAAAATCTGTATCTCCAGAGCCACTAGTGGCCGACAATGGTCCTCAGACAGAAGTGCAGGAAACTTCAGTGGATTTGGACAATGATAAAGATGGTATGTATGACGTGCCTCTTTCAGAAAGGGACCTGTCACTGTCCAGTTCCTCCTTATCTGGTGATAGTCTTGAAGAGGAAAAAGAGTTGCCATCACAGGCTACTAAACGTCGCATAGTTGCAGTTGAAGGTGAAGAGAACAACGAAGAGCATGACAAGGCTGTGTGGAAGAGGGAAATCACGTTCCCCGTCATCCCGCCTATCATCAGGGAGAAGCGAGAAATTAGGCTACTAGAATCTGAGAAAGACGCCATCGATACTAGCATTCCTGATGTCACTGCTGAGGAAATTCCAGCAAAACAGCCACGCATTAGTGGTGATGTCCGCAGCCTAAGCCCTACAAAGTTTCCACGTATCTGGCCAGCAGGAGAGAACAAAGAAAGCAAAGAAAATGGTGAAATGGAAGGGACTAATGGGAATGGAAGCGCTAATAATCCTTTCCATTATACTGTGAATTATGAGAGCCATCATAACAACAATATGGAAGATGGTACCAACTCTGAGTCGATGACAGTAACGACAATGCACATAACGAAGACTAACCTCAATACAGATCTGTACACTGCATATCCAGTTACTTCTCAGGGAACAGTATCCAAGGTTATCATAGCCACGCCTCAGTTGTCTTTGCCTGTGGAACCACCTACTCATACCTCTGGGCCAGAGTCACCTCCACCTACATTGCAGCCTCTGGAATAAACTTTGAGACATTGTCTGTAAAATTGTAAGACAAGAAACTACAGATGTGCAGACTCAGCAAAGCACCCGAGCTGAAAATGTAATGAATCACTAAATCGACTCGGTGCCAGCGTCATTGTGATTGAAGATGTCTCTCCTTTCCCCATTCCTCGCACCTATGTCCTCCTCCACCACAATCCTCACACCCAAATTTGTGAAGCCACTTGATGCAGTGCGTTGGCGTCCACTGGAATGGGGTGTCGTTACTGGAAGGTGACATAAAGGCATTTCCAAAGACAGTGCAAAGACATTTCGGGAAGCATACAAATATATTCCCAATCCTGCACTGCCTACACAGCCATACAAATGGAAATGTCAACAAATGTTGTGGAATTCAACTGCATGTGTGGGTCAGTGGGAAAAAGGTTTTCCATAACCCTCACTCCTCCGGCAGTGCATTTACTAAACCTCTAGACTCAATGCAACGTGCAGTGCCACGAGCTGTCGTGCCAGAATTGCAAAGAGTGCCTCGTCCCAAGGTGTAGAATTGCTTGAACAGAGTGATTATTGGGCTGTTCAGTTTCACACTCAACCTTTTATTTGAAAGGGGTACATCTTGGTGCGTTGAAAGAATTTGATGTACTATACAGAGAGTGCACGAAATAACACACCCTTAACTGTAGTTGTACAAGAACTGTTATTTCCTGTTGTGCCTTGCAACTGATGCTGTAGTTAAGAGTAATCTTTATGTGTGGTGCACAGGCTGTCTTAACACACGCTGTAATTGACAGTCAGTGTTTTTGCTAAATGGACAAGTGCAATTGCTTCGAAGCATCATCACAAACTCTAAATAAGGACTTGTCAGTTAAAATGTAATAGTTGTCTACTAATGAAAAGTATGGTGGCCAAGGATAGGCCTCTTAAGTGTGGCTAACCCACCTGATTTATAGTCTTTACAAACTCTAATTATTTTAATATCAAGTTCCATTGCTCATAACATATACTATAAAGTAGAGCCAACTGCTAGTGTTAAGTCGCAGGTTTGTAAGTGACCTTGCCATGTTTTTGTGTGCTGTTCAAGTCGTAAGCCAGTATGATTACTACTTGATGTGTAGTCACCTAAGCCAGGTCTTTTCCGATTCGGCTAGTCCACATCATGCGGCACTTAAAGGTGCTTATTTTAAATTAACTGTCGTTTTGCAATAACTGTCTGTCTTGGAAAAAAGATTGATTCTATCTGATTATGCATTGCCGTCCTGTGTTTAAGGTTTCGTTTCACTTTGCAATTTTTTTTTTGTCTGAAACTTGGTTGCAGTTTTCTTCGAAAAAATTTACAACGAGGAAAGTAAGCAGAACAGAATTTGCATGGCAAAGCAAGTTTTCATTTATTTTATAATTGTTTTTGTTGACGTTGACCAAAATAAGGTGCAGAATTACTATTATAATTCATTTCGACATAAATTCCGCATACATTAATTCTACGTACCTCAGTCATATGGCATTATGGTCATGTCATGTCACTGGATAGTCATGATATTTTACGTAACATCTAACAAGCAAAAGGGAATTTGACATAAAACAAATATTTTGCTGCAAACACAGGCTGTCTCTGGCTAGCAGTAACAATCCAAGAACAAGCTGTTATAAGTCATTTCAGTGTAAGAATAATGCAGAACTGCAAAATGAGTTTTATCTAGTGAGACGTTTTTCATGTTTGCTTTAATCCGGCAAAGCTTTAAAAACTCAGTGGAAGATGGGCCTTGTGTACAGAAAGTGTATAGCTGAGTGGTCATGACTAGTTCGTAATCTCTTGCGAGTAAGTATCGTTGCTAAACGTTTCAGGTGCAGTTAGGGACTGGGCAAGAAATACTTGGATTGCACCACCAATAGTTAGTTGAAAACTGCAGAAGGCTCTTGGAAAATATTTAAACGTGCAATAACAGTTTCACCTGCAGAATAATGAATAGTTCCACCTTAGTGGTATGTTTGAAATTAAAAAAGCATAGTAATATTTCGTTGACTCCTTTGGATTTGGTTCAGTTACAGCATGTTGAACCCGAATTACAGTCACTTAATTAAATTCCTATCTTGGTAGGCTACACTGTTATTTACTTGTAGCAAATTCATGTGTCAATGAATAACCAAATAAATGTGGTAACGCGCAGAAAAAGTCATGTGCATATGTGTAGCCCTTAACAAAACGATAATGTATTAAGTAGTGAGATTGAGGGCTAATACAAAAAATTGTTAACTGCATGATTTTGTTTATCAAACTGAGAGACCACACCGTTTTGTAGATAACTAACTGAACAAATGGGTGCCACAGATGAGGTGAATGTGATGTAGACTGATATCAAAAAGTGGTTTGACAGTACCAAAATTGGAGTACATTACTTAAAGAGAAGGACTAATCCTGTCAGTATTACTACGTAACAAAGTAGAATTTAGTTATAAAACCTTTCATGTGTTTATGATGACAGTTTGTTGGCTGACAGAAAGTAACTTCAATTACTAAGAGCGACAACAAGGCTGTATTATAGCTCCCGCTGGAACAGAGTAAATGTTCCTTATTATGCATCTACTCTATTCCTCTTACTCAGGCTGGTAATTGTACTCGACAGTGTACTGTTATTGCTCAATCATCTTTATCCAACTGGCATTGTTGTGTTACCTAATAGGATGCAAGTGTTTTAACAAATAATTTGTTTACAGGGTTCTTAATTTGTATCTTAGCTGACTATTGACATGTCATTAATTTCACGCAAACAAAATAATTATCCCATTCCGTATAGGGCTAATTTTACTATATAGTCGTAGTACACATACTCAACTGTACAGGCTGCGCAAATTTTCCTAAAAGGCGGCCCGGTCATTGAAGTTACACGAACTTTGTTCATGTAAATAAATCTTAATTCGAAACCACTATGTACACTACTTACATACTCAATTGACATAACCTAGGTAGAAATAATTATCCTAGAAGTTGGTCAGAAACTTAGAAAAGTTTCGTTTTCGTTTGTGAAGAACCTCGTATCGGGCACAGCAACCAAAACTAGGACGGAAGTGTGGCAGTGGACATGCAGTTAGGTTTGCAGAGTATTATATGATTATTGTTTCAATAAGTATGGTTACTATTTCACTAAAGCTGGACATTGAGTTGACGTTTGGATTGGTGAATGAGTAAGATATCAAAACTTGCTTCATTCCATGTGCATAATTATGTAAACGGATGACACTGTGTGTTTGTCTGATATGCATCCATATTCAGAATAGCAGTGAAGCAAACTTTGATGGTTCATGGAACTGCTTTGAATTTTACAAATTAACAATTAATAATCCTGGATGAGGATAAAGTTTGGCCTTGAATTGACTTTAGAAAAGGAGGGAACAAATTTTATAAGTGAGTGTTAGTGCCAGGTACTTCTCTTATTGTTATTACGAATTTGTTCTTTAAAACAGTGATAGAAATATTTGTTTTTAACATTGATGTTCATTGTAACGATGTACAGTTAATAATATTTTTTTTTTCATTTCTTGGTAAAACTAACAAGAACAGGTTAAGACCAGAAGCAAAAGTAACTGGTAACGATGCAGTGATAATAGGTACTCAATATCACAGACACTGACGATCCTATTTGCTGAAGTTAAAATACGAGAATGATAGTTGTATAGCTGAAGTATTTGTACATATTGTTCTACTGTTGTGATGGTTAGAATTCTACTAATGAACAACTGGTTTTCAATGAAAAACTTCCAGGTCACATAACTAAACAAATATTTTTAGGTACTTGTTTCCGTTCATCATCTTACTCATGACATTCACAGAAGAAGAACTTATTATATTTTTAAGCAAACCATCCCACATCACCAGATATTTTTGTACAGCACGTAATAGTTAACTACTGACCGTTAATGGGTTAAGAATATTCCTTCTTTATGGTTAAGAGTATTGAACGTGCAGTATCACAGGTTCGTTAATTTTGTAAGTTTTGCTAATAATAGTTTGTTGACATGATTTTGAGACGTCAGGTTGACTAACAAGGAGGAATTTTTTAATCCTGTATAGGATTTTTTCGTCTTATAACAAAAGGAAAACAACGTTGATTGTATTGGTGTAAATTTACACTGACATCGAATTTATTTTCATTAACCAAATAAAGTTTTACTTACAGTACTTTGGTAGTGCATGATTATTTTGTTGCTACATTATCTTTCGTTTCACGTGGTTAGTATCAAGGTGCGTAGCATCACTAACATGTTACCAACATATTTGAACTCCACACATACAAGAAACAAGATAAACATCTAAGACAGAAACACTGTCCTCTGGAACCATTTCTCTTTGCCACCACTCAGAGGAGTGCAAGTTATTTACTGAAATAAGGGGAAGGGGGTTATTTAAAGAGGGATATCTCCAGCAATTTGGCTTCTCAGTAGTTAGCACCACTGTAAACCACTCCCCAGTGCTTCACACCACATCAAACTCGCCAAGCCAGAAGGATTTCTACGTAATTCCAGTAACTTTTGAACTGCACCATGCAAGTAAAACAAGTGCGGTAAATGATGAAGCACCATCTATGATGCTAACTAAACAAAAAATATGGTTTTCAGTGGTGGTAACTTGGGCTTATCAAGAAATGGTCCATTCAATTGTGGTTCCTCGTGTTAACCCAAACATTATTAAAGGCGAAAATAAAACAGAAGAACCCTTTGAAAGTTAAAAGCATGATGTGTCCTATACCCTTAGGCACAAAGGCTTTTGTAAAGAAAAGGATCAACTCCTAATATTAAGTAACTTTAGATGTATTCCAAGAAATCCCCAAACTTCCCCCCTCCCTCCCCATCGCTGTTGCCGAGTC
>JAHWFP010105107.1:139737-185411 GCA_023313725.1 Lithobius niger | reverse complement strand
ATGGTGACTCCCACGTCCTAAAGGACGTGTATATAATGCGCTCCTGCTTTCACTAATTTGGGTTTTGACAGCTACAACGTAATGTAACAGCTACGTATAGTTACTGCCCTACAGTGAGCCTTGAACTGAATAGCAATGCACTACATACAGTGTACCTTGCGCTTAATTCAGGGACCAGCCACTTGCTTCTGGGTTGCATGGCTGGCTCCTGACCGAGCGCTGCCCGCTTGCTTTCTTCCAGCAGTGCAGGATTCACATATAAGGAGCTGGTGCATAGGGGTTCGTCGTCGATCATGTGCCGCATGGATACTGGCACATGACGAAGCCAGCCAGAAGCCATATCGTAGTACAATCCGTTTTTATTTTTATAATCACTGTTATAATTACTGGAACTCTCACTGAACGTCTTTATTGTTGTCTTGTCCCACGTTCGCAGTGATTATTTGTACCACTACTTTTTCCAGAGTGATCTGAGAAGCTTTTTGGTTTTCGGTATCCCAGTCTAACTTCCGGTAATGGCCGTGGCTTTTTACGTCGGTGCTAAAATGCTTCTCAGATCGTTCTTGACAACGTAGTGGTACAAATAATAAATATTTCGATTTCTAAAAGGCTTTCGAATCGGTTGTCCACAGCAAGTTGCGATTTAAGCTGGCTGAGTTGAGCTTTTGTGGCTCTCTGTTGGCCTGGATCTCCGATTTCCTAACGGGGTGTACACAGCGGGTTTTAATTGAACAGACGCTATCGTCTCCCCAGCAAATCATCAGCGGGGTACCACAGGGATCCGTTTTGGGCCCTCTTCTTTTTGTTATCTTTTTAAACGACCTTACCAACGTAAGTACCACATCAGATAAGACCAAATTCATATTTGCTGATGACCTCAAGATTGGGTCTGAAATCCTAACTGAGACAGATGTTACTTTTCTCTGAGATCAGATAACCTCTGTGGTCGAGTGGTCAGATTCCTGGCAGCTACCACTTGCCAGTGTAAAGTGCTGTACCTTCCACATTGGCAGACAAAATCAACATCATCAGTACGATTTAGCTACATCGCCGCTTGATTCTGTTCTTCAGATCAGAGATCTTGGAGTTTATTTGAACCATGACCTTAAGACATCAATTCATTGTGGTCTGCTTACCAAATCTGCCTTTTGTAGATTTGCTATCATTAAAAGGTGTTTCCATTCTTCGAACAGAAATACATTAGTTTGGGCCTTTAAGGTTTTTGTCCGACCTTTGTTGGAGTACGCCAGTCCTGTGTGGTCACCTTACCTCTTACAGGAATTGACAGGCTGGAATCAGTCTAGCGATCTTTTACACGTTCTTTGCACTGTTTACGTCACTTTTCTCCTGGCGTCCGTTTGAGGTCGCTTGGCTTGGAACCACTCGAGCTGAGGCGTTTAAAGGCCGGCCTGATTTTCACATATAAAATTCTCCATGGGTTGTTACCTTTAGACGTACCTTTTTTCGACCTGAGTTCGATCGATTTTACAAGGGGTCATTCTCTTAAACTTCGGGGATCCAGATGTAACCGTGATTGTCGCAAACATTTCTCTGCCAACCGCGTGGTTTCTCCCTGGAACTCGCTTTCTGAGGAGACTGTATCAGCATCTTCATTACGGATTTTTCGGGGCTTGCTAACTGACCTAACTGCCTTCCTTAAGCGTCCTTATCTGTGACGCCGCCCATCATTTGTAGGACCGGAGTTAGTAGCCGCTTCTGTGGCCTTTCTGTGTTTCCTCACCCCCTTCCGGGGTAAAAATGTTATTATTATTATTATTATTATTATTATTATTATTATTATTATTATTATTTCGAACGTGAGACAAGTTATCAATAAAGACGCTCAGCACGAGTTCCAGTGATTATAATATCATGTTAGCCCCTGTGAGCAGTTCGGGGCTTCAGTGGTCAGCAGTCATCCAATGTTTCTCCTGACCCCAATCCGATGAAAGTTGACGTTGCAGTGGCCAGTCGGCATACGATGAAGTAACCCAGTTCCTCTCCTACTTATTAAGTGTTACGCCTATTATTTTGGAGAGTTCACAAAATACACAATGTTGGACGAAGGACTAATCCGAAATAAAAACGCCTCGACGCCAATGGAAAAAATATTAATATTACTAAAAATCAATACAGTTAGGTAGTTTTTAAGGCAAGTAAAGCCCATGACTAGAGTTCATCGAACAGCAGGGCATTTAAGTATTTCTAAAAGCTTTTTGCATTGTTTTTAGTTAAAAATGAAGGACAGACAATTTTAGTTTTATCTTTCTGTTCAGCCATAAATAGAACATTTTGCCGGCCCCAGCCGGCTAAAAATGGTGTCTTTGTGCCTAAAACATACTTAACCTGATAATTTAGCATTACATTCCTCGAATGTGATGTTTCCCTGGAGGTTTCTTCCGGTGCGCAGCCGCCTGCTTGCATGCCCCCTACCGCGCATGCGCGTGGTAGTCCTCCCTTATAAAAGCGACAGCGTGCCCGCTATCGGCATTCATTTTACTCTCAATTTGTCAGGCGGTGACTCGAGAGGGGAGGCAGGGCGGGAGTTAGGTTAAGTATGTTTTAGGCACAAAGAAACCATTTTTAGCCGGCTGGGGCCGGCAAAATGTTCTTTCTTTGTTGCCAAAACATCTTAACCTTATAATTTAGCATTATCAGCAGACCTCGTCACTTCCGGTGGCGGGCACAGTCCTGACGGGCGCCCCGGGATGCAAGCAGGCTGTTCCCCAAAAAGTTGTTGGAGACTTTGCACTTTGTTCAGAACAGTTGATGAACTTCGAAGTTTGGTCTTTTGCCCTCTTCATCGGTTGGCTTGTTTCCATCGTGAATGTTTAGCTTCCATTGTGGTTGCCTAGCTTCTGCTTCGTTCTGAGTGCTTAAGGGGAATTGACTACTGTACAGGATGCAACAATAGGTCGCAGCCGGTGTAGTCCGTCTTTATTCGCGACCTTTGCGTCAGGTTGTGTGAGGTGGAGGTCGATGGTCGGTGGATGGGCCTGGCTTGCGGCATTTCCTTATCGCATCCTTCCGTAGGAGTTCTGAGACTTCGAACGAGAGTAGTGGTGTTATCGGTGGGGAGAATCCTCATGGCGGCGTAGGGAGGAGCGGTGGTTTCGACAGAATTCCGGACGAAAGCCGTCTTCGATGATGAAAAGGACTTCCGAGTTTGTAGTTAATTGTAGCCAAGCCGGGAGGAATCGGCGTAATCTCGCACTGACTGGAAGGCAGGAGGTGTGAGAGGCGTCATTGTTGGTTCTTACGAAAGCCGCTTCTGCCCCCTGGTGACGAGTGGCGGCTTCGTCGGTCTGGAGTGGCGGCTCGTTTCTGGTTGTGTTGGCTGGAACGGGCACGAGGCTGATCCGTCCGAAAGGGCTGTGGGTTTTTCGGACGAAAGTCGTTGGGATGAGGAGGCTGAGGGTTGGGATGAGGCACTGGAAGAGCGTGTCCGACTCGTGGATGTGCTGATTGCGGAGTCAGTGCATCGTGGAGCCGTTAAGGTTATTTGCGGACGAAAGAGCAATGTCCCGGAGGAGCAGAGTGTTGTTGAAAAGGGCTCTCGTAGCCCAGTTGATGGAGTGGTGCGTGGCGAAGCTTGCCTTCTGAAGGAGCTGCATTACAAGGGACGAAAGATTGTGTATTTGTTTGGGGCTTGCGTCCGAGGACAACATTTTCGCATAGGGCGTTTGCCGTAGTGCTGAGGACGTCAGCTTGAGAGGCGGTGCGGAGACTGAGCCGAAGGCATTTGTTATTTTCGTACAGGACGAAAGTAGGGATGTCAGCTTTCTTCGGGATGGAAAGAGCGGTGCCGAAATCCATTTCCACTTCACTGCATAGGAATTCGCATTCCGGGTAGGTTGCAAGGTTGTTCGGGTTCGTGGCGCCGTCGCCCAACGGACGAAAGAATCTGCTTTCACGGCCTGGGCGAGGTGGAGGAGGTTCCTTGTCGAGGACGAGAGGATCACCCTTGCCGAGTAGAGAGCCTTCATTGCGGAGGAGGCAGGTAAGCAGAGTGGTAGACTGCCCGAGAAGGTTACGAGGTTTGTTGTCTTTGTCTCTAAGGGTAAAGCCGAAGCCAGTTTTCAGCCCACGGTTGACGGCAGGAGCATCGGTCGACTGCGAGGGCTTGAAGAGAAAGTAGTCGGGAGTGGTTTCTTTGACCGTCTTGAGAAGCGCAGCTAGCGGGAAAACCTGATCCTCGGCAGCGGCGTCCGGGAAGTGGATCTTCTTGCCGGACGAGGGAGGGACGGCAGGATGCGGAGCTATGGTAGTCGCCGAGGGGACGGCAGAAGGAGGAGCTTGCGGACGAGAGGGAGAAGATGACTTGTGTCTCTTCGGGTTGCCGGGGGGCGGCGTCGAGCCGTGCTTGTCTGAGTCGCGGCTGGAAGCGGAAGTAATCCAAGCTTACGTGTGGGTGTGTCGGGCAGATGACGTGCAGGAGGGAGGCGGCATGGGATTGTCTTGCATCACACGGACCGTTTCCTGGACGATGTGCCGGACTTCGCTGCGGGAGACGCTTCGACCAATCCGGGAGGAGTTGGATGACAAGTCCAAGGGAGAGTTGCGGGCTGGGGGGTGAGAAGCCATAGTTAGCTTGAGGGATTTCTTGGCTTCACGGTAGACGTCCTTCGCCCGTGGAAAATCTTGTCGTAGAGCCGAAAGATCCATGGGTTCGGCCGGCGGGGTGCGCTGGCCGGGATGCAAGGGAGAGTCCGAGAAAGCGTTGATGCTTGCGAGAGGAGCTTCGGTGAAGGAGGCGGCAGGGATCGGGCCAACGGCGGCGAGGTCGAGGGCGGAGATCCAGCGATTGCCGAGGGTGAAAGCAGTTGCTTGTGGACGGAAGAGAGCGTGAGAGGGAGAGGCGAGCGAAGCGGGAGCTTCGAAAGCGGCGGCCATCATCGGGTAGAATCCAATTTTCCATGCGATAGACAGGGGAACTCCGGCGCGAGGTGGCGTGGCGGGGTTCCGTGATGACGTACACGTAGTGGAGGGCTAAAGAGCGAGCCGGGGCAAAGCATGGACGGCAACGAGGCGGACGAAAGATGGCAGAGGACTGCAGGCAGCGAGCCGGAGGCAGGGGCCGACGATGGGCGTTTCAGTCCATTATTGCAACCTTGGCAGGCCTGGAACGGTGAGGAGCTTCAATGTCGTGGCGGGAGAGGTAAGAGGCTGGAGCAACAATCCTGACTCGATGGCGACGTCCCGACTATGGGCAGACCGGAGACGGGTCGAGTGGAGCGGATGGAAAGCTACGGCATCAGCGTGGAGGACGAAAGACGGCGAGGGAGTCAGAGGCAGGGGCCGTCGATAGACGGTCCAGTTCACAACCGCTTCCACGGCTAATCCGGTGTGACATGAAGCTTCAAAAGTCTGCGTCGAGGGGTCGGGCAACAACTCCGACTCAATGGTGACATCCCGGCTATGGGCAGACCGGAGACGGGCCGGGAGTGGAGCGTGCGGAAGCGAGGCGGACGGGAGACAGCGAGGGAGCCGGAGACAGGGGCCGTCGATGGACGATCCAGTTCACAACGGCTACCACGGCTGGCCCAGTGAGACGTGGAGCTACAAATGTCGAGGTGGGAGAGGCGAGAGGCAGGGGCAACAACCCCGACTCGACGGCGGCGTCCCGGCTATGGGGAGACCGGAGACGGCCGAAGAGTGTGTCGTGCGGAGCCGGTAGCCACGGTAACGGGACCTCAATGGCGGCGTCAGAGCCGGAGGGCGAGCAGAAGGCAGGATGAAAGTCACGGAAGGGATGCGGGCTGGAAACTTGCTGGAAGACAGCAAGCCAGGAGCGTCACGGTGAACGGTCCACAGGAAGCGGACGAAAGACGAGTAGGGCTAGAGATGGCCAGACGTCTAGTAACGGGGGTGATAGTCATCCACGGCAGCCAAACGATGAGCAGATGAAGACTAGGCTCGGAGCTGGAGGCGACGACCAGAAAAAGGTGCAAGCGGCTTCCGTCTTGGTTCTTCACTCAAAACGTGGGTTTTAGCCATGAATGAGTCGAGCGGTAGTGGACAGCAACTGTTGTCTTGATTTTCGCTCAAAACGTGTGGTGGGCCACGGTCGGGACAAGCAGTAAGGGGTGCAAACGGCTTCCGTCTTGTTCTTCACTCAAAACGTGGGTTTTAGCCACGAATGAGACGAACAGCAGTGGACAGCAACTGTTGTCTTGATTTTCACTCGAGACGTGGGGTTAGCCACGGTCGAGACAAGCAGCAAGGGGTGCGAACGGCATCCGTCTTTCTTGTACTTCACTCAAAACGTGGTTTTTAGCCACGAGTGAGACGAGCAGCAGTGGACAGCAACTGATGCCTTGATTTTCGCTCGATACGTGGGGTTAGACGGCCGAGACAAGCAGCAAGGGGTGGAAACGGCTTCCGTCTTGGTTCTTCACTCAAAACGTGGGTTTAGGCACGAATGAGACAAGCAGCAGTGGCCAGCAGAGCAACAGCAACAGCAACAGCAGCAGCAGCAGTAGCAACAGCAGCAGCAGCAGAATAGCAGCAGCAGCGACTTCAACAGCAGCTTCAATAGCAGCTTCTTCATTCCAACGAGGCCTCAGGTCTTGTCCCAGTTGGTGAAAGCTTGATCAGGATGACATCGAAAAAACAAGCCAGGTAGTAAATACAATCGTTGTCGGAACCAATCGAAACCGAAACGAGTGTAAGGTGGCTCGTCTGCAACACGGCACATCCGGGAACTAGTGCGGGAGGCGGCCGAAAGTGCTGAGGCTTGGTCGAGGCGTGTCGGCGGACGGGCGGCGGCCGGTAGGAGTGTCATCCGACCGAGAGCTAGGGAAGCCGTGGGCGCGGTGCAGCCAGCCGGAACGGCGATGAGCGTCGGAGAAGGTAGAGTAGACAGCTTGCGTCCGGACTCGGCAGTCGTTAGCGGCAACTCGGGAGTCTTGAACCGGACGAAAACCACGGCAGGGATCTTACTGACGGCATCGTGGTCAAGGGTAGCGGTCGTCTGCGGACAATGGTTGGCGTTGACAGCTTGCGTCTGGACTTCGGCAGTCGCTAGCGGCAACTCGGGCTAAGGGAGTCTTGAGCCGGATGAAAGAAACGGCAGGGATCGGACCGACGGCATCATGGTCGGGGATGGATCCCACGGCGTCAAGATCTGCGGACGAAGGAGAGCAAGTGAAGCGAGGGCTTTGGATGCGGCGCCATTGTCGGGTAGAAACCAATTTTCGGCCGAAAGCGGGGAACTCCGGTGCGAGGTGGCGTGGAGACACCTCTGGAGGAAAATGAATGCCGATAGCGGGCACGCTGTCGCTTTTATAAGGGAGGACTACCACGCGCATGCACGGTAGGGGGCATGCAAGCAGGCGGCTGCGCACCGGAAGAAACCTCCAGGGGAACATCACATTCGAGGAATGTAATGCTAAATTATCAGGTTAAGATGTTTTGGCAACAAAGAAACCTAAATTGAAAACGTACCAACATTTCCCAGGTCAGGAATTTAGGCCCTTTCAACTTGAGTGTAGCAAAGAACATCAAAGAGTTCACAGATATAAAAGTCAAGAAGTTGGACCGCAGATGGCAACAAGTTTGTGTTGATTACAAGCGAAGTTATCTAATTAACGCCAGCAGGCAAGACCTGCTTAATGAACGGTGCAATTATGATTAGTCACAAGGTACATTAGATACATTGTTTTGAAAGGGAAAGGAACCAAATTCGAGAGGAGCCCTCAACAGTAAGGGAAACATCCCCCAATTGAGTGACAAACGAATTGACCACTACACGTGACTCAGGTTACAGACCAGTTGCCAATTTGTGATGGGGAAAGAAAAGGCATAAACAACTTAAGACAATGATTGAAGAAAACACTATTTCCTACGGAGCTGGTGAAAAGAATTTTTGAGAAGCTTTTAATGTGTGAGACTCACACACAGGCTGCCTACACACAACCATTCCATAAGTCCAGCTGCCCAAAAAGAATGTGTGTACACCAGTGCATTGTATGCCCATACGCCAGCAAAATGCATAGTTTGATGATGCAGGTTTTCACACATATCCTCCCAGGTTGATGGCGTTGGGCCAGACGTGAAGGTGAGTGTAGTGATAGATCTGAGTTATGCTAAGTCTCTCGTCATTTACTCCCGACGGTCTTGCAATGCTTCTCAAAGAGCCTTACTCCGGATCTGTTTCTCAGTTTGGCTTCCCTCCAAAAACCAAAAGAATATTATTGTATTGTTCAATATCAATTGTATTGTAAAATTCCTTACATTGTAACCATAAACTCACCATGCCTACAAGAATGTATAGTATCATAGTGCCCACTTAACGATGCCTTGGCATCCCCACTCCAAAAATACCATTCCATTCCCAACTTCTCACTAGAAGTTATGTTTCGATGTTTTTAATTAGAAATTATTCCTCCCCTTTTCCTCCACGATCCTTATTTTAGTCATCATGCCCCCAAAATGTCATTTCTATTCATCCTCATTCCACCAGAATTGTTTGTAGCAGATCAGGCAGTAGCAGGCGAGTATATTTAACATCAAAATCCTTATCAATAAACGTCATTAGCCCTAACCAGTGGCGTAACTGAGGTTTTATGCTAAGGGCGCAACACTAGCCATTTAACCGAATGGTGTAGCGGGGGAAACAGGTAAGAGGTTTGGGGGAGCGCTGGGAACTCCCCCAGCGGGGTCTGGGGCAGAACTCCGGTATATAGCTGACGCTTTTTTTTGCTATTTTCCGGAATTTTCTGGCCTTGTAAAGTGCCGTAGGAGACATTTTTATAAAATCAGTCTTGCGACTGCATTATATACGCATTGAAAAATGTGTAATGCAAATCTTTCAGTGTTTCAAACTAGATACCTATTTTTTATAAATAAAATATATTTCAGGTTAGTCAAGTTTTTTCAGCCATGCAAAAGGTGACTTGGCCAATTTGCCGCATAAGCCTTCAAAATCTTACAGAGGGGGCGAATCGCCTCTTTGCCAGGGTCGGATTTAACGGGGGGGGGGGGGGAAGTGGGGCCCCCCCAGCCTTCGACGTAAAAGGGCCTTCATGGGCCTTCATGGTAAAAGGGGCTTTCATTTCCCGGCATTAGTAATGAAAAAAGGTCTTCAGAATATTTCGGGAAGGCAGAGGGCCTTATAAGGCTTTGCCCCCCAAGACTGTTTCCCTAAATCCGCCACTGACCTTTGCCCCCCAACTAGTTAAGCCACTGGCCCTAACTTCATTCTTTAGTCAAATTCTGCCCATAGTCCAGCCCTTGACGCTATGCCAGAGTGCAGTGATGTGGGTGGGGTGGATGATTCCTGAATACGGCAGTGGCACCTTCTCGTAATAATGAATTTCGCGAAACTGTCTGTCATAACAATCCATGTTATGAACATGAGAAATGGAGAGAGGGAATGGTCTGAATCTTGAATATGCAATGGTCATCTGAGAACAGAATATTTTCTAGACACTGGTAACTATCAGGACCAGTGGCGCTGGGACCATGCATCAAAACCACTGGAAGTTGACATGCGACTTACATTGGGTGTCAGGACGCAAAGCCACCATCAATTTTCTTTAATGCCTCATAAATATGGCAGGGTATTAGGAAAATCTAACAGATATTTATGGCTTACTATTTTGACATTTCGTTTGAGAGATGAACTAAACAGTTGGTCAATTTTATGCCTCATTTTATGACTAAGAAATTGTCGATGACGATTTTAGTAGTAGAACTGAATGATCTAATTTTGTACTGGAACTTTGGAAACGTCTTAATGCAGCAGAGCATGGAGCAGAGAATGCAGTTCTGCTATTTTGTCAGAGCCATAAACGGCTACTATCAAAGATTAGAACCACAAGCAAGCAAATCAGACAAGATCTGCCATGTGTTAGGTCAGTTTCGCTCAGATTACAGAACACATTTGTGGTGAACCAATTCGATTCAGTGCAGGAATTTTGTTCAGTGGGCACGGAAGTTAGTAGGTTCCTGTTCCAACAAAAAACTTACGAGCCACCGCCACTATTTCACAGTCTGTGGAGCGAGTTTTTGCGTAGTTTGCAGTTCAGGCTGGAAAAAAGACCACTGTCACTCAACAGATAGGTCAAAAGGTACCGAGAGCAGCGTACCAAGGGCATCCTGTGCAAACGGGTACGTGGACACATAGGTTCCGAATAATTAGGCTACAGACACTAGGCACCCCAATTTAGATACTGGACAAATAGGCACCCGGACCAACAGGCACTTAGACATACAGACACCGGACAAATAGGCACCACGTTTTAAAATTTTTCTTCTAATTGGGATGGATTGCTTTCAAACCGTGGGGGTGGGGGAAGAAAAAAGTTTGCCACAAAATGTTCGTAGCACTGAAAACTGCTAAAGATTTAATGGCATCATCACTATTACATTAGCATCTCTGATGTTACGTGTTAGCTGCAGCGTAATTTGGAATATTAATTCACCCCCAAACATTTCGAAAAAATGGGAACTCCCCCCCCCCCCCATATGGATAAGTGTCACAGATTTAAAACACAAACGATACAGAATTTGAGGGCAATCCACCCCCAATTGACATTTTTTTAAACCAGTGGTGCCTATTCGTCCGGTGTCTATATGTCTGCGTGCCTATTTGTTCGGGTGCGTATTTATCCAGGTGCCTATTCGACTAGTGCCTAATTGGGGTGCCTATGTGTCTAGTGCCTAATTTTTATATGTCCTACATCCGTACAAACGGGCCTGATGTGCTGCATATTATAATAAATATTGTGTCATTTGTCAAATCAAGATAAGTGTTTCGGGAATTTTTGACTATCAAACACCAAAATTAATCAGACAACATTACTCTTAGTTCAAGGAAATTAAGCTGAAATTAATATACAATTAAAAGACGGGACATAAGACGAAACCTAAAAGCTCTCAAGACATGTCTTTCAATAATTAATTATTGAAGGACATTCGAAAAATTCAACCCAAACACCAACGTATAAGTCTTCACGATTTGTTTTTACTTATGTATTTACTGTTTTATTTCAGTTTATTTTATGAATTTTTTAAAATTTTATTTTATTTTAAAACCCTTTTGGCTAATTACTTAAAAAAATGTAGCCAAAGTTACTAAAACGCTTAAACTTAGTTCTTCTACAAGAGACTCGGGCGGACGACTCCCTTAACATCCTTAAATCGAAACTCCCAAGAAAAATCGAAACTTCCCCCTTTTCTCCCTACTTCCTGCGTGTCCAAATTAACGCCCCAATTTCCAGATCGTAAGCTTTCTATTGTCTCAGTCTATTCTGGCCATTTCGATGGACAACTTAGGGGAACGGCCTGTGGCGAAGGGGGGAGGGGATAGTAGGAGGGGGAGGGGGTTAGTAGGGGGTCCGTCCCCTACCCCTCCCCCAAAACCCACGTGTTGCCGATTGCTTTTCCGCGTTGTGTTGTAGCTGCGTTTCTGCAACAATGCTCGTAACCATGGAGACGTCGAATGCGTCGCTGGGTCGGAAAATCGCATTGGCTGCTTGGTGGTTGTCATGGAAACACAACGGCTCCAACTGCTTTCTGCTTTTCCAACGAAACTTGGCGCAACTCCGCCTGAACTCTCCTATACTATTGGGTAATGGGTAATGGATATATACTTGGATGTTAGCTATCCTCAAGATCTCTCTTGAGTAGAACTGCTTTTAAAGGAAACTAATCGTTACGAGATGTCAAGAGAATATACAGTATTTTAAGTGGTTATTGTTAGCTTGAGGGCAGTATCCGACTTCTGTGTTTGCTTAACCACGCTGCCTCCCAGAAACCGAGAGAGGATAAGTACTGAAAATTGAAATTTCTGTGCAATATGCACGAATCCGGCTAGTCCTATTTGTAATAGATTGATTGGATTGGATAAAAATTTATGCTTTTCGCAACAGCAGATGTTGAATCGATGTGCGAGATAAGATCCATCTCAGTTTCGAATAAACGAGGACCGTATGGGGGAAAACGGAATTGATACAGGTGCTGCAACGACATCATTCGTTTGTGTATGTTAACAAATCCTGTCGGTTCTCACTTGTAACGAGGGTCGTATCGTCTCATGCTGAGGCCCTAGGTAGTGTCGGAGTGGTCCCCTTGAGGGCCCGCGGTGCGGATCTTGAAAGGCTCCCATCTTATATATACACATATTCAAGGGCCCCTATTTTATCAACACGTTATACGTTTTTGCCTTTGAAAAGTATCTTTGAAAGGGTCCGGAAAACCCAGGTAGGGGGTCTGGGGAAGTGCTGTAAGCTCCCCCAGCGGATTCTGAGGCCAAGCCCCGGAAGCTGAAGCATTTTACGCTATTTTAGTGCCTGTTTCTTCCATTTTCTGGCTTCCAGTGAGCACATTTGCAACAAATTGTCAAGCAAATCTTATGATTTTTCTTATTCGTTCTTCAGGATGGCAGGTTTCGGAAATTTTTTTTATTATCATTGCGAGTGTTATGGTCGCGCGGTTAAACGGTCGGTGCTCGAGAAATTGTGACTAAATCATGTTTTTATACATTTTCTTTGCGAATTAAATTAATTGAGTTCAGTTCAGATTTTTAGGCAATAATGAATGACGATGAAATGCTGTGTGACTCCCTGTCGGAGGCAGAAAATGTTTTGTCTAAATGGACTATCGAAAGATGAAAAATAGTGAAAGATGAAACCTTTTACCCAGTTTCGTCCAAAATAATTTGAGGTATTATTGGAGAAAAGCTTCCACATTTGAAATCGACATACTGCATTTTTATTTTTTCTTCCTTGAGAAGGTTATCTTAGGATTGTTTTTGCCCTCAATTTTGGGACCAGTCTTGTGCTTGGTGGAACAATAACTAATTAATTGTGTTTCCTCCAAAGTCTCGTGGCAGGGAGGAGAACTGCAGGGAAGCGACTAGGAACGATCAGGGGCAGCGTTTCATTTACTTGCAGACCCTACACAGAAGTGTTGCGAAAACTAATAAAAAAAAAAACCCGCATCATACATTTTACTTTCACACTGACCGAATGATGATGATAATTAACCAGTATTCATAGATACGTGAATTTGCAGTGAATTTGCAGTGAATTGGGCATCCGATTTTGCAACTCGATAACTCGAAATCTCCTGTACGGTGGGGGGGGGGGGGGGGGGGGGGGCGCCCCCCCCCCAGCTCCCCGATTCCCAGTCGCTACGGCCCTATATATAATGAAATAGGCACACACCCCTTATTTAAATATATTATTTTAAAATACCTTAAGTTTATGCCAAACAACTCAAAGCCCCAAAAAATTGCGCTTAGTTCTAATTGACTGTGCAATTTTTTTTTTTACTCTTTTTTACTGAATAAGAACACGAAGAGGGCACTGAAGTTGGCAGCGACTAGAAGCACGTCTGCTGCTTTCTCTAGTCTGATCCAATGAATGGGAGAGCCGCGTCACGTACGGCCTCCCTTCTTCCTTTTTTCACTTCCTTCCCAAACATTTCTTGGCCGATTGGCCAATCCGACACTGGCCTCAGGGCAATGAAAAAGATGGAGGGTTGGGGAAATGGGGGATTGGGGGGGAGGGGAACCCATAAAAAGTGTAAATTACTCCGGAAAGAACAATTAACATTTCTGACGACACGCGAATCGTTCAGTATGACTGTTGCTGCAGTGAACATTTCAACGCAAATTTCATGTGTTCACCTCGTCTCCATCGTTCTGCTATTGTAATGCATTGGTCAGACGTCATGTGTATCATTAATTCAGGTGGTGCCGTAGTCCTTACTTTTCGGAGGCTACGTGTCCTACTCGAATGGACTATAGATTGACGGCCTTCAGAAAATTTCTGCTTTGTACAAGGAGTTCCCAGCGTCTTGAGAAGGACCCATTTTGGTCAGTAAGGGGGGGGGGGGGGAGGAGGAGGAAGGATGGATGAATGCGGGCCATAGCATAGCTACGGCTGTGCTTGTAACAAGGCGGCATCACTGACCATGCCGTCAACTCTGCCCAAATTGTGCAGTACCACTACACAAACTGTATCCTGCCAGTACGCAAGTCGTGTGGAAACTGAACTGGCAAACAGTGACGTGTACCGTCACAATTTACGATATAATGGATGGTAGATGACGTCACGGTAGAATCTTAAGATCTTTGAATATTAAAGGCGCCTGTTCACCATTTCGCTAGCGTTTTCTAAACACAGCATCCACGTTCCAGACTCTCCGTCAGCCAATAGGCGGATGTGGGTCATGTGATCTCGTTTTAGTTATGAAAATCGCGGCGCTGCTGCGAAGAGTGTTGTGCCATTTTTAATTTACCGCTATTTTCTTTATATTGCTCGAAGATTCTACGGTGCTGCATCTAGGAGTTGAAAAAGGTAAAAAGGCGCCTTTAAGGACAGCTATCTACCGTGCTATTTACGTAACTGTTGGTTTCGACTGTCTGCAAGAATATTATGCTGTCTTTGTGTTGGTCATAGTTCCCTCCGTTTGTGGTGAGCCCCCATATGACCATTTTAAAGTGACCTAGACCACGGTGAATGGGTGCTCGCTTTCATGGGCTCCCTGTCTAAATTCTATTTTTTATTTCAGTTTAACCTTTCAGTACGTATCGAACTTGGTCCTGTGGTGAATAACCCTTGTTTCACAGAGACAGAAAGCCGTTCCTGTTCAAAATGAGATGCTTCCAGCGCACTCCCCCCCAACAACTCGCTCCCTTACCACACCATTTCTCCAGCCCAATTAGGATTGGTCCTTTTCAGTTCCAACTTTTTCCGACCACCGTTATTCAGATTTACGGGAATATGAGTCCGTAAATCGTAAATCTGTAATTGGCTGAAAGAAAATTACGAACAGCAGACAATACGGAGTAGAGCAAGATGAAATGAGGGGTGGGGGGCAGACAGGGGGGTTTGTGGCTTGATGTAAGGTGAGCATTATTCCTGCAAAATCCGTATTTCTTTTCTTCTCGATGCATAATACCGAAGGAATTCTGAATTGCACGTGCACCATTTGAGGCCGTCTTGAGAAAGAGACAGGTTCGATGCATAAATGCTCGTTCTGAAGGCAAAACCATATATAGGCAAAAGCATGCAACGGATGGCTCAAAGAACGTTGTCTAAAGGCCGTGCTTATTCGAGGAGGATTACTGACCCGTGTCTATTTAATGAGGCATTTATTTCAAAAGTGCAGTTATTTAGCCGGCTGCTGAACGGTTGCCTGCATTCTGGTTTGAAATAATTTGCATGAGTAGGGTGGTAGTGAGGGGTGGTTTGGAGGGGTGGGGGGTTGGAGGTTTGAGAGTGTAGAATTGAGTGGTCGTACTTAGGGATGGTTTGAATTTTTTCTTTTTTTTTAAAGTTTAATTGGGATGCGAAGTTTTTCGAAAGTTCGCAGCTAGCTTAGTTGACGTATACGCAGAAGAAGGAGCGAACATTTATAGAAACCAAATAAAACTTGTAGGCCTAGGGTACACAACCCCAGACTAAATTCGGTAAAGTTTATTTTTTAAGTTTATATTTTTTTGGGTATTTTGAAGATTTGTTTCGTCATACCCGACCCTTACTAAGGGTTCCGTAAGGATTGTACGAGGAGGGATAGACAGGATTATGACGGAAACAGTGTCCAACTCGTTAAATTGTTGTGTTAAAAAAATATGAGGAATTTTTATGGGGACCGGAGTTTAAACAATTATACTTCCATGGATCACAGTTCAGACAGTAAATCAGTTGTTTTGTATATTTTTTTAAACTTAAGATGTCGGTTCGGTTCTACACAAACAGGATGGTAAACCAAATGGGCTCGAGAAAGGTTAAATAAATACGGATTCAGACCAATTTACGTTGTAAAGACTCCCTGAGCGGGGAATTGAAAAGTTCACTTACCCACTCAGGCAGTCTGACATTTAAGTCCAAAAGGCAACGTAAATAGGTTCGATTCTAGGCACCCGACCAATTTTTATGCCCAATTTAACGAACAAAGATTTGAAAGTTGTAAAGGATTCACGTGGTATAGTACAAAGCTTATAGCGGACATTTATTCAGTTAAATATTTTTCACACCTCAATTTATTTGAAGCATTAATTTTAAATCATTATGTACAACATTGATAACATTGTAACATTGTTACTATTAATTCCACAACATTGAATTTATTCTACAGTACAGTAATTCATCTCCGTAACAGGGTATGGAAATAATTGTACACGGATCTACGAAACTCAAGAAACTGTTTCCTGAATAAAGGAAATTGCTTACAAGAGTGGATTTTTGCCCCAAAATGTTCTTAACTTAGCCTTATTCTAGTTCAGAAGATTTCAGCTGAAATGCATAATAGCCCTTTAGAATAACTTTAAATTAGCAACGAGAACGCTTCAATCAGCATACCATTCTCCATAACAAACAATGGTGGTGGACAGAGTAAGGGTCAGCCTAGGGTGTATGTGCTAAACTGGCAACAACAAGCTTTTATACTTTTTGTTAACTTAAAAATTATAGCTTTTTACGGTAAAAATTTGCCGAATTGTAATTTATTCATTAGTTTCAATACAATTTCATTCGGATTTACGTTATTCATGGTTTGAAATAATTTTTTTTTAATAACACGATAATATCTTAACTTCGATCTCCTGTAATTTTGGTTAAACTCAACGTATCATGATGGGCCTTTCGCCATCTTTCTTCTCTTAAAGAGGCCTTTAACGTGAGCTACAACTCGATGGGGGTTTAATTTTGAAAGTAAAACGTTACTCCCCCTGCGGCCCCCTTGCTGGGGGGTGGTGGAGGGGGGTGGGGTAGCTGATGTTGCCCCATGCCATTAGATAGCTCTCTTAGACCAACTTTCATTCCCAAAAGACGTTTTCCGTAGTTGACCCGTTCAGAAGTTATTATGGTGTTCTGGGACTTTCGTGACACCCTGTACATTTAAGATATTTACAGGATACAAGTTTTCTGCTTTAAACAGAATTTTCAAAATTTTGTTTTGCAATTTTTTTTGTAATCTGAACAGTATGTAATTCTAAATTGCGTCCTTTACACCTTCATATAGCTCTCAAAGAATTTTGTCAATTTTGACCAAAAATATGTGATATCTCCCCAAAACAAAACTTAGCACGGATTTCTGCCAAGCTTTTCGGTCGTTTGAAGTCGTGATATCAAACGGCAAGTTCTTTGGCCGACTTAATCCCAACGACTAAGACTTCAAACGTAAAATAAAATAGGCTATAATTGAAGATTGCGCAGTAAGGAATTTTCAGATTTTTCATTTATCTTTCGAACTAAATTCGGTGGGATTAACTTGGCAAAAGAGTTACATTTGATACCACAACTTCAAACGGCCGAAAGCTTGGTGGTAAACCTTATCAAGTTTTGTTTTGGGGATTTTATTTTCCACGTAGTTTTCGGTGGTCATGGGAGCGCGAATTTAAATCCATTTGTAGAGTTTTATCTTCACTAATGAAAACTTCGTTATTGTTGATCCATAAACGCATTTTTCTGTCTTCTAGTGTGTTCTTGATTTGCACATATGAATCGAGGATGGTATCCAGACAAAAATGTTATCAGGAAAAAATCGTTGTCAGCCATTACAGTAATGCCGTAAATATCAAAACAATTTTAGTCCTAAAGTTGATCCTTGAGGAACTCCATCCTTAGTGCATAAGCCAACACTTAGTTCATTTCACCTATACACGAGTAGCTGAGGTGCACTCCTGTAACAAGCTTAGTGAAAGGCACCAATCAACTTTTTTTAACATTCAGCCCCTGACTCGAGTAAATAGTTAAACACCTCTTGACGTACCACTGTGGTAGGACTGCATAGTCCAGAGGGGGATTGAAACTTAATGGTGCAGTGACAGCTACTACAGCATTAGCGCCAACCTCAGCCACAGTGCAGTGGTCCGGGGTGTCACTCCGCCACACATTACATAGAAGCGTAACTAAACCATAAATCAAATCCTTATCGCATATATATCTGTACCTCCAGGTCGAATGCCAGATTGCACTGCATGTAGTGAATCAGATTCATTCAAATGCCACTCTAGTCGCGCATCGTTATGGACCTTACGAAGAATTTATATGGTTGGGGAGGAGAATTTGTAACTCTAAAAAGTCACTATTGAAACGTTCTAGATCCATTCCAATTAGTTCCGTCAGAGTTTTCAGAGGGCGCACGTGTTCCATCTGGTTATTTTTGCTCATTTTTTAGCCCAAATCTAAAATAAACTAAATTACAACTAAGCTAAACTAAATATTAATTAAATACAAGCTAGTTTCGTTTAGGTTAGTTTAATTTCAGGTTGAAAACTGAGTAGAAATTCTCGCATAAAACTCGTGGCGCCCTCTATAAACCCAGACGGAACTAATTGGAATGGATCTAAACGTTTCAGTATGGGTCTCAGACACAAATTCTCCTCCCCAACCCTATAAATTCTTGACCTTACTAATGATGAAAATTCAGGAGGGCTGCTACAGAACCGCATCTTCCCTGTTTTACGAACAGGACTGCTCTTTCCCTGTTTACATGCTTTCCTGGTAAAGAACCATCTTCCCATGTACCATTAAAGAGCAAAAATAGTTAGTGCTTTCTGTATTAAAGAAAGCAACGAACTCCTTGTTTGCACCCTTCCCCCAAGCACACGAAATACCGTCAATCCCAGCAGAGCCATTCCGACATGCGGACAATACCACTTCAAATGTGGCAAAGGTAATTGATACATAAAAAGAACAGTATGTGTTGTGATGTGATTTTGAGGATATCACTTTAAGTTGGACTGGTGGGGTCCTCACCTGCATTTTGTTGCTTTATTGTTAGTATTGATGCTTATCCATTTGTAGTCATGTACGTGGTGTTTACGTATATAACATTTTTATTATTTGTTTACGATGCTGAATTGCTGATGTAGTTGGTTTGCAACCCGCTAATACTGTATTTTTAAGTTTTAGGTCTTTTACCAATGTTTACCGAGTCTGATGACGTAGATACTGCCTCAGTATAAAACACGAGTGCTTTGCCTCACTCGTCATGTTCCGGGGAAGAGAACCTCCGAGCTGGTCTTGGCTTGGTGGGGTTACCGCAGGGAGTCCGCAGATTTCTGTCCATCAACCTGTCTGTCATTTCAACTGGCATTCTGTCTGCCATTCCTGCTGTGCGCCGCCATTACTGGATCTTGCCTCTGCAGTGTGTGTCTTCATCTTAGCTAGCAGTTTATGAATTCATCTTCGTTGGACTTTGTTGGATTTATTCTTGCAAGATTGCTCAGTTTACCAGCTTAGATGATTGGAATTTATTTAATATTTGCCTTATTACGCAGATAATTCACGAAGATTGTGCACTATTAAAACCAAACCAGAGAAAAATCGCCGTTTAGGAATAAAAGCTTGATTTTCCTATCATTAGTGACTAATTGTTAAATTTAAGCCCTAGACATTGTGGTCTGGATTTTTGAAGTAATGAACATTTCGTATGTACTACTGTATCCTGACTGTACAGTAGCGGCCAAAAGGTTTTGCACATTATATCGCTCCAACAATACCCTGAGCGAACCGTAATCACGTTGAACCATGGCATCAGGTTGCAGTCATTGTTGCCAATTTCTACGAAAGATTGTGAGGTTTTTTAACTTTCAACAATAAACATAATTTGTGCGTGTATATCAGAATCGAATAGAGTTAGCAGCTGCTGCAAAAGAAACAACGCAAACAAAACGTATAAATTTTAACAGGTGGCAGGCTGCAATGCCGTTACTCACTGCAGTGATTTGCAGTTAAAAGTACGATTGGATAAAATAGTTTGCACTTATTGAGTTAATAGTTAGTGCTTACACCACGGGTAAACGTGTAAGCAGATGTTCAAAAAGTTGGGGGCATACTTGAAAAAAAAAAGGAACAAATTTGTCGATTAGGTTTTCTTAGAGATTCTTTGCTAGATGAAGAACCGTATTTTCCTTGCAGGGTGTTGCCCGAAGAAAATTGTAGAATTCCTGGAGAGGGATGGGGGAGGGGTCAACGGTAGACAAAAGGGAATCTGAGATTTTAAAAAGGGATATCTGGGGTTAAAAGGGGGCGCGTTCTCCACGTTCCTTAATGTGTGCGGCAACGGGCTTTAGTCACATTTTCATAAAGCATTGAATAATTAACGTGTAAATATGAAATGAACTCGTTAAAGATTGACGGGCACCAATCAATCCATATTATATTTTGTAACTGGACTGGATGCCCTCTGTGTAGAAACCGGTGACAATTTAGCGTGCCTGCCGGAACGCAAGCTACTTTCCTTTATCCCCTCCCCCTGTAGTAAAATTAGCTTGACACACGACGATATGACGAGGACAGTGAATGGTGACAGAGGTCCTAGAAAGGGGATCGTAAATGCTTACCTTTTGCCCTAAAACAAACAACAAGATATTACCAGTATAAATACGGGATTTATTCCCGTTTAAGGAACACAACAGTTTCAACGGTTACAATTATATTGTTCTAATTATTAGGTCTAAAAGTTAGGCCAACGTTCTCGGTCGGCAGCTAGTGAGGAAGTAGCTTCCAGGCGGGAAACGTCACTTCCCTAGCAACAGGTTCTAAAGTTCTGGCTGTGAACATGTGCCCATGTCCAAATGTTATCCTGGCACTGAACTATTGGCCACTTCTGGCTGCTACCACAGTGGGCCTTGGAACGCTTTTCTGTCTCCAATAGAGGGCCGGACTTTGGTCGTATTTGCCCAAACTTGCATAGTTTCGCAAATTTTAATCCAAATTTGATGTTACAGTACACCATTTTAATCGTTTCGGCGAGGACTTTTCACTGGCAGAAGAGGCAAAATAATACGTTAACGCACTGAATAAAAAAGTTGGATGCGGACCTTTTTTGTGGAGGTGGGGGGGGGGGGGGCGCAAACTGGCAATTTTAAGCCCCCGCTTAAAATTAAGCTCGACCGCTATTTCATGCCCCAATCAAAATTGTTGCCCCCTCCCCCCAAATGCCACTGCCTTGTGGCATTCGGCAGAGAGTTCTTCTGCTGCCGGGCCCCCTCCACTCCCGTCCTTTGAAATGCCCTTATTTAGAAATAAGCATTCAAGTACTGTCGTCTACACAGATGGTCAATTTACGGCAAAATAGGCTTGTTATAACATAACTCTCTTACTTCCGCAGCACATTAGAATAGAGTTTAACTGAGCAACGAGCTACAAAACGTCTTCGATAGTCGACTACATCTGCATAGAGTTTAATTTTCATACAATTTTGTTTAACATTATAAATAACGGTGAGTGCTCATAAATTCAAACTGGTATTTTTTAACATGTTTGCTTTTTGACGTATCCTATTTTTTACGTATGATTTGTTATTTTTAGTCAAAACTAACCTTGATGAATGGTGAAAACTGCTTTATTCTTCTTAAAAAAAATAGTAAATGTATGAAAACTAGATGTTAAAATTAAAACATCTAGCCCTCTCTGTATTATGGCCACTATTTCACACCAAAACAAAAAGTTTTTGCATATTTTACGTATAAGTCTAACGGAATGTAACAAAGTCGAAGCTGCAACATACATGAAATTTTGTACACATTCGAATCAGCCGTGGGGCCCTCAAGAAAGATCCCGCAAGGGCCCCTAGCGCCTCTCCCCCCTCTGCTTTCTCCATGAGGCTTGACCAACAAATTCTTGCAAATCTAGCTAAAAAGCGTCAAAGTTGGTAAACAAGTCATTCTTAGCAGTACAGACCAAACCAGTCATGGAACTCCCTATGAAATAACCCCAAGGGCACTCAGCGACGCAACCCCCAAGCACCCCCTGTACCCCTTCCCGGAGGCTTGGCCAACAAATTCTTGCAGAGCGAGCTACAAGCATAAAATTTTGTACACAAGTCATTCTTAGCAGCACAAATTGAATCGGCTGTGGAACCCACATGAGACCCCCACAAAGACCCCCAATGCCCCTCTCCTCTACCTTCTCCTTGAGACTTGACCTACAAATTCTTGCAGATTGAGCTGAAATCAAAGAATTTCGTAGAGAAGCCATTGTAAGCCATTCAAATAAAACCAGCCATGGAATCCCCAAGGCCCGCCCAGCACCCCTCCCCCGCCCCCCCTCCCTGATACTTGACCAACAAATTCTTGCCGATCGAGGAAAAGAAGGAAATTTGGTACACAAAACATTCTTAGCAGCACAGATCGAACAGTCATGCAATCTCCTAAAGGTTTGATATTTCAATCCCCTCAGCATGTAATAAGCCCAAAGCCTGTTTCCTAGTTACAGCACACGACGAAAATGCTAACCGAGCGAAGTACAGTGAAGCCTGACGAGGAACACTGCTTTAAATGAAGCGATATATTAATTCATAGAAATTAAAAATTCTTCCATAAGTAAATTATTACTCTAAGATCTACACGTACCATACAGATTTGTTTATATTTCAGCAGAAAATGTATCATCTATTGTTTTTCTGGCAAATTTTGTAACGGAAGGTATTTGTGCTAACGTTAACATGATGAGTTTTTATGCATCAGGAATTATTTTAAAGCTATACACTACACTGACGTTACCTTTTTATTTTAGGTAACCATTTTACCACATTCAGTCTATCTAGACTGCAAACGTTTTTTTTTATTTCCGTGAGTATTTTACATTTTGTGTAGACCCTAATGCTCACCTTCAAACAGAACCTCCTGAAGAATAAAATTACGATAAAACTGTCAGAATAGCGTTCGGAAAGGCCAAAAATACTTCTAAAAAGTTTAGGGTCGGCCTAAAAGATGCAGTTTTAATTTTTGTTATCTAGTATTTTCAAAAGAATTGCGAAGGCTTAGCTTACGTTACTAATCGCATTAATTAAAAACTATTGTATAAACAAGCTAAATTTTGGAATTCCGTTTCTGTTACGACATTCTTTTCCAAATCCTTCTAGACTACCGTAGTTTGCTTGAAAAATGCTTGCCGGGCAACAATGCAGGCTCGAGGCAGTAATTAGCCAGCGCTCACTCAAGCCCCATACGGCCTATTGTTGGAGCTCTTTCGGCTGCAAAACCTTTTGGCCGCGACTGTACCTGTCGAATCAGTTCGAGTTGTGGATTTCAATTTGTATAACAGAGTTTTAATGCAGTTTAAAGAGCAGCAGTTGTTTATTTGTGTGATCAAAGTTCTTAACTTTAACCTATTAACCTTACGTGCAGGCTGCAACATATCCCATTATCCAGGATTGAGTGTCACAGTGTGGCAAACACAATCAGCCTAATTGACACATGGAACACCGGAGTACCAGAGTATAGATGAAAAATTCTCGGTGAAAGCAGCTACCAACCGAAAACCCATTGGAATATTGCCTCTTGCACTGGGAGAGCCACGAAACATACACAGAATTTGTCCCTGAGAAGACCAATTGGCAAACCTCAGCAACAAAAAAATGCATTTGGTCAAAAAGGTAGGCAGAAATTGTAAACTCAGCCGAGAAATTACAAATTGCCGTATTTTATTCTTTCTGGAAGGTAAAGGAAGGCAGGAATAAAATCATCATTTTTCTGAAACGAAAATAAAGAAATAAATAAAGAATGAACCGCAAAATACTGAGTGTTGGAAACTACACCGGCACACAGACATTTGTAAGAGTGGAAAAGTGATTAAGTGCACTTTGAAGCTACGAGTTGAGAGTCGAATTGATCAATAGTGAGCTAACTGAGAACTTAGTATTTTGAAAGCATTTTGGCTAGTAGACTTCAGAACACCAAATTTGATAGTTAATTCAAGTAAAGTGTTGAAGGAAAGTAAGCTTGGATATAAACCTCAGAAAGGGTCCGAACTGAAGTATTACTTCGTAGAAAAAAAAAAGAAAGCAGGAGCGCTTTAAAATTTTTTTTTCTTGGCATGCGCCATTGCAAGTTGTGTGGCTAGCAATGAAGCGAACCTCCTATATTTCACGGCTTTGAATAGTGTAATTACTTGGCCCTAAGTAATGCACGAAAAAGGACGGGGACTGAGAATGACAGAAATACTACCTTGGTCACGGAAAATGGGGAAGATTTTGAGGCATCTTGGGTGGAAGACAGGTTCCAATTCGGATTGGATTTATCCAGTTTCGAACTTGTCTCCCCTAAGACTGACACGTCAAAATATAGAGAAATTAAGCAAAGTTGAGCTAGACTTGGCTTATTTCTGACGTTGGGAGGGTACCATCCCAACGAGGGTAGCATGAAATAGGACACCAACAAGTTAGCGAAGTTAGTCTGGAAAGAATAAAACTAATTTGTGCAATTCACCAACTTGCCTCTGACAAATTTTGCTTTCTTTTTTCACCGCAATGAGAAAAAAAAAAGGATGGAAGTCAGGACGAGTAAGTTTTGTTCTATCCGAGTGTTTCTAGAAATACGAACGGGAGGAACGGTGACAAAATGCGGAACGGAAACGCATATTGGTCAAGCGTGCCCTCCTCCCCTCACAGAAACTGGAAAAATGAGCATTTACAGTATCAAGTGGATATGAATGGAAAAATCGACTGTAAAATCGATAAAACTAGTGACTGAAAATCGGCTACTTGAATTACGAATTGTTACAGACGTGACTTTAGATAGTTGAAAGGTGATGAAGATGTGTGATTTGGATCCGAAAATTCATATGCGCAAAGAGACGTGCACCACTGAAGAAAACTGGCCAAAGAATGGGTTTTTAAAAATGGAAAATAAAGAATTGACTGGAGTTACGGTTAAAACCGATTTTTTTGTAAAAAATTGGACCTTGTCAGGCCCAGTGTCAGTTGATCGAAATAAATTGTGAAGCAAGGAAAAGGCTTACAATTTAGGACGTAAATTTGGCAACAGAAAATGAGGCATCAGTCCACAACCTTGTTCAGGTAGCAAAACCTGGAATAAGAGCGTGAACAGGCTGCCGCATTTTGACCCCGTTTGTCACATATAAAAAAGAAGGAACATCTATTTATTATGACGTACAAACTATGATCGTATCCTCATAATACGATGCATGCAAATTTCTCAAATCGCGTGCAGCGTGTATGAGGATACGATCATCATCGTTTGTACGTCCTAATAAATAGATGTTTCTTCTTTTTATATGCGACAAACGGGGTCAAAATGCGGCAGCCTGTTCACGCTCCTATTCCAGGTTTTGCGCAGGAATATGTGCGGTGACGATCCGGATATAGACCTATGGTTTGGACTAAAGAGTCCAAAGAGTGAATGCCGAAGGCTTTAATTCAGAACGAACTGTGCGAAAACATTGGATCGGCTATGCAGGGAAGCACCAGTGTGATACATGGCGGAGCTTTGGTTGACCGGAAGTAATCAATTCAAAACAGGCTATGGAGCACACGGACGGAAACTAATTTAAGGGGCAGTTCTGAAAAGGTATTTTGATGAGACTGACGTGAATTATTTTAGTTTCAAGTGATGGTTCAGCTCGGTAGCGGACACACTGTTTAGGTTAATTGATCTTAAAGGGTCAGCTAGACGACTACTTTGTGAGGTAGGGCACGTAAGACGGTAGCACGATCCCGACGGAATGGTTTATTCCATAAATGACGCCATTTGGGAGTACGTTACTCTCGGCGTCTGGTCACTGAGCGTAGTGACATGAAGGCTACGACGGTAGTTCTTTTTAAATGTGGGAGAACCCTAGTGGGGACCTCTACCCGCATGCAGGGAAGGCAGTGCGAGATCAAGCTCTACGTAGCATGTTTGGTTGAAGCTGTAGGCTCGCTCTAGTGGCGTTTGGCCAGATGCACTTTACCAGCATGTGAGTGCTACGATCTAAGGGTAAAATCTATGAAAATAGATTGGAGAATTAGGTTGAATGAACGGATTGGGTAGTGTTCAATGCTTGATAGGGAAGGTGGTGTGGCAGCCAAACCCCCCCCCCCTTGAAACCAGAGGCACTTCGGACGACCACAATTTCGGGATTTCTGCTGAATGTGCGGACATTACTTTTCCCAGCAGGTGAGCAGAAAAGGGTGAAAAAGACTCTTAACTGTACATCACAGAAGGCAGTGGAGGGAGAGCCAATTTTTTCTCTCTCTCACTCACTATCTGATTGCTGAACGTGCTTTGCACAAAACTCGGAGGTACATTTGCTTGTCCGCTCGAGAGGGCACAACCGATGGATGGGACCACCATGGAATCATCGAGGGGTGTGAGAAGCATGTAAGGATTTGTTTGGGTGAACGAAGACGAAGAAGGACTTTGTGTCATCGAGGACTTTGTGTGAAGTGTGCGTACTTCACGTGGGTGTTGCAGAAGGACTTCAGTGGCGTGTTACAAGGGTGTGACATTCGCAGATAGGACTGTGTTGTGTGGTGACGCAGCAATGCCGGCCATGACATCATGGACGGAAGTTGCGTGAGGATGCACTGGAAAGGTGCCAAACTAAAGGCTACCAGTGTGTTTCCGGTGGAAGAGATGAACGCTCAGTTATGGAGTAAAGTGTGGTGAATCGTTGTTCGTCGGTGGAGTGGACCTGCAGCAGGAAGATGGAAGTAAATCCTAGGAGGCATGGACAGGAGGGCCAGCACGAACCCAGGAGGAACCCTGATGTGGCGAAACTTGGACAAATTCCGATTCACACGACCGTGGGAGAGAAGTCATCATGTTCCGTGATGAAGGCAACTTTTGTATATAGCAGCGCGTTGTAAATAGTGGTGTGATGGGGAGGAGAGTGGATCGTTCGATCTGGAGAAACGGAAAGGCTCTCCTGTGGAGGATTTCGTCGGAAGCTGCAGGTGCAAGAAGCTTCGCCTTGGCCAAGTAAAGACATCCCCTGGAAGCGTCTCGGCAGGCTGGAGTATTCAACATCAGGTAATGGAAGATGGAGGAATCTTGGTAGTGCTTCGGAGGTTTGAAAGAGGAACATCCATGGTTGAAGAGGTGTTGTATATAATGGAAGAAGACTGTTCAAGTGCGAACATTGTACATAGGTGTGTTTCAATGAACCGTTGAATCGTATGTGGTACGTTCGTGTGAACGTGGAACCTTTTTTCGTTTGAAGAAATGGTATTCAGGTGTGAAAATTTTGAAAGAAAAATTATTGTGTAGCTTACTGAGGCTTGCCTTTAGTTGCAAGTTAGGAATTTGATGTTTGCAAAGTGTTGTCCCTTTTATTATGTTTAATAAATAGTTCAATGAGAATTAAACAATAAGCCTTCCTGTGCTTTTAGGAGTACAAGGTTCATAAGGTAGGTCTTCCCTTTGCCTAAGCAAAAACGTAGGAGGGGAGGGGGGGGGGGGAGATGTAACCGGCTGTTTACATGATAGCAAGACGACACACACGAAGCTACACTTCGTGGGGTGTGCCTTGCAGTTACGTATTCTGTCAGTGCAATTGCCCAATAGCCGCCCAAACGCGCCTATTGAGCATGTGCCAACAGGGCTGCATAAACGGTTCCTACTGGCTCAACCAGGTGGATCCGGATCTATGCAGTACAGCGGGTAACGTGACACAATGCCTACGGTGAGGTCTATAAATACGGTGAGGTGTATAAATACGAGGGGCTGAGAACAGAGCTGGCAAAAAGTCGAGGCGAGGCAACCGATAAGGTCGTCTCCCCTAATACTCCGCTAGGGCTGATCAGGCTTCTAAACCTAAATCAGTGCCTAATATGTGAACTCTGTGTACAGAACACCTAGCTGTACAGTAAGGTGTGAATTGTGTTTGGAGCCTTGCTTGAAAACAATCGTCCACTCCCTGAGTCGTCACAATAGAGCAAACTCATAAAACAATAACGGCGTTACAGCACTTTTCTACAAGAAACAAACATTAAAATGAGTGTTGAGCACCACGAATTCATGCTGTTAATAACTCAGTTCGCCCTAAACCCAACACCTCACAAAAGATGGTTCCGCATTTTTGCGCTGCACCCAATTTACTTGGCAGGCCTAATAATAACGATAATAATAAAATAATGGCCACGTAATAACGCTCCACGACGGAGATAGAAACGCACTAATAAGAGCGCTCTAACCTCGAGTCTCTCTGGCTGAAAATTCGAGGATGGGGCCATTACTTCCGCTCCAGTAACGATGACGAATTGAATTAATTAAAAGGCATGATAAATTAGGGAAGCAAGCAGTCTTGTTGAACGGTGTGTTGCTCCGTTGGGGAGATGAGCCTTCGAAATGGGTTGAGATAAAAAGAAAAGCTAACATGAAAACTGAAGAGGAGGCATACAACGGGGGAAAATGAGAAGGGGGAAAAACGGAGAAAAAAGTGGTAGCTTGTTAAAGGACGAGTTGTTTTGGCAGTTAAAACTCGAATGGGTAGAAGCTTTACGCTTTGTAGGAAGTGTTTTAACAGCTTAGAAAGTGAACAGAAATGCCACATCCCGGCCAACCCTGTACTACGCAGTGTCGTGGCACTCTCGTATTTAAGTCGAAATCAGGGTAGAGTATACATAGGTAACGCCACTCTTACTCTGCCAATAGTAAAAAATTGGGTGAAACTAGTACCTGCTTTTAACAATGGCCACCCGAGGGTATCGTCGTCAACGAATCCAGTGGCAACGCATCTAGACAACTCAGCTGCCCAAGCTTCGTCAATGTGCATCGTCATGGAAACTGGAACTAGTTAGCATTACTAAACCAAAATGATCACCATAAGAATAACAAATAATAGCTTAATCAATTAATTAATTAGTTTGCTTTCTTAATCAGGCATTCATTTTTAAAATGGGCTGTGGTTATATGAGGAGACAATTATAACGCGTGGTTTTAGTTACGGCATGAAAAGTAAGCCACTCGGGCTGAATTTGCATCCTTGGTTTCAAATTTCTTGTAACGAACTGAAAACGGTGTAAATCGATCGCAGAATAAGTTATTCAATTTTAAGTGTTGGCCACGTACTAGTATTTTGTCACTTTCTGAAGTGTTGCTGCTGTTACCATGACGACAGAAAGACGCTGCCGATGCCGCATTTTTTATTTCAAGTTTCCATGTTTCTTTTCTATCGAGGGATTTAGCGTGCATTCAATATTCTGCCTTCACAGTTTGCACATTTCGTCAACCCCGTTTATAGAGATTCAGTCTGACGTTAACCGCACACCATTGACTTATATCGTTAAACTGCTTCCACGAAAAGAAGCATAAGGTTCACGGCCGTTTCGACCGGGTTGCTCGGTTGCTCGGTGGGCACGATACGATTCACTGACGTGATGCCATCTGGTGGCTCCGATGGAAGCAGGTACTACTTTATCCAACGTTTTCATTAGAGCAGCGCTATACACTGGTGTAAAGACTAAATCAGCTGATTCCGTTTTGGAAGGCTGCCATGTTACAAGGCATTTGCTCGTCGTTTAGGTTTAAGTTTACTTTACAGGACTGTAGCCGTCACAGGACATTTGCTAATAGTTTGACTGCTGACAACAATGGGCTAGATTAATTTTTTTTTTTAGTTTTTTCATTACAAAACCTATAAATTATGTGAACACAAATCTATATATATTTCACTTAATGAGCAGACTTAATGATGATGAGATTGGTTGATTGAGTTTAAGGGGGCTTTGACCCGAAGCCATACGCCCACTAAAATTACACAGAAAATACAAAGAAATACAATCAAACATCAACAACACTACATTACTAAATTTCACCCAACAGCACTCAACAGTACCAATGCTCCGTGTCCACACCTTGTCAGCCAGCAACACTCTACAGTCTGAATATGCACAACAGTCGCTATGCACAGCAAAAACGCGAGCACAGCACTCAGAAAACTGCAATAGCACCTGCAAAAACAACCTAATACTACAACCTGATATTTCCACTCCTACTGAAACCTGGTGGAGACTGCAACTCTCCATAACTGGCAGGAGAACGTGAGAGAGATCTCACAAGGAGCATTCACAGACACCACCTTTGCCAGGCCATCTGTTGCCTCATTTCCCACTTGACCACTGTGGTCCTTAAACCACTCAAGGGTGACAGCTGCCCCACGCCACCTACAGTTTCCAACAGATTGTGAAAACAAGTGGGTCACTATTGCACAGTCGCGGCGCAGCACTTTACCATGGAATGCTGGCAAGCGAATCAGTCACTACAGCAAACGACGGCAGTGCCAGGTCAGCACCAACGTCTAGAGCGACTGATATAGCTGCAAGCTCACAAACTACACTTGAGTCAACACTCACAAGCCAATGTCTCACATTTACCGTCAACGTTGGGACAACCACTCCCACGCCGCCAACTCACGTCTTTGAAGTAAACAATACATCGCAGAAAACATGGCAAGCTGTGCTATTGTGTTAAAAGACACTGACCAGATCTGGACACCATGTCCACGGGCTAGGGGACTTCACATAAGTGAATCACATAGGGTAAGATCAGACAGGGATTTGCCCAAACATCTTAGCATAGAGAGCACTCTGTCACTCAAGGTACAATAATCTCTAATAACCCTGCCGAGCGGGTCATTCTGACCCCTGCTAAGAGACCGGATACGCTCAAGGTACAATAATCTCTAATAACCCTGCCGAGCGGGTCATTCTGACCCCTGCTAAGAGACCGGATACACCCAAGCACTAACAGCTCCTTAGCTCTGAAGTGAAGTGGTTGTTCACTAGGGAGTGAACTGGCATACTGGGCAAACATCCAGTAACCGCTCGAAGAGCATCATTCACAACTACCTGCAACAACTGAACCTTACATGACGCTGTGCACAAGAGTAGCAAATGATCAGTCAACAACTGAACGAATAAAACTCATCTACACTGCCATAAGAGCGTTCCTGCGAACCAATTTGTTACAAGCAAGGACCCGTAAAATAGAGTTCCGTGCACTGATCCGCTCCCTGAGGAGATGCATATCAGAGGCCCACTCCAGACTACTGTCTAGAACAACTCAAAAATATTTGATGGTTGACTTTGACACCACAGAAGTGCCACCGACAGTGACATGAATAGTCACACTCTGATGCACAGAGACACAAGAAAAAACTACAACTTCCGTTTTAGCCGGATTCAATTGCAGGCCTCTAATGCCTAGCTTCTCTGTCACAGAACCCAGAGCAGCCTGAACATACGACACAACCGAAGAATGTCCTCACTCGTGAACCACATCGCAACGTCGTTTGCATAGCAGACAATGTTGGCAGTGGCCGACATCTCCACAAGAACCTCGTTAATCGCAACAGCAAATAACGTGGGGCTCAAACACTGCCCTGTGGCAGACCACGATCTGAGCTGCCCATCGACTCTGGTCACATATTTCCTATCACCAAGAAGAGCTATGATAGCATCTACCAGCCCCTTACCAATGCCCATGCTACACAGCAGCGTGGATCCAGTCCACTCTGACTGTATCGTATGCTTCTCTGAAATCAAGGAACACACCAACGACCACTTTGCCGTGAATCCAAGCTTCTCTGATCCCAGAGAGCAGATACAAAATCGCATCCTGGGCATGTCTGCCCTCTCTGTACCCAAATTGCACAGCGGCCAGAGAGTCATGGTCAGACCAGGTCAGACGTTTTATGAGCATCCGCTCATAAACTTTACGGAGACATGAAAGCAATGCAATTGGTCTATAATTGAGCAGACAAGCCCTGTCAGTGCCAGCTTTGTGTAATGGCACTAGAATCGTGAAAAGCCATGAGGGGGGAACCTGGGTTCCTTCAAACAACGATTGACAGTGAGACAAAAGACCAATCAAGGCTGAATTCGACAGCCTGTGAAGACTGCTGTACGAGACACGGTCTATTCCAGACGCGGTCATGCTCCTACACTTAGTGAGAGTAGACTTGAGATCAAAAATAGCAAACGGTACATCAGTAACACACGCTGGTGCTGGATGGGGAAATGCTGGGGCGGAAGACCATGTGGGAACGCATAAACACTCGCAAACCTCTGGCTGAAAGTTTCGGCCATGCTTGCTCCACGTAGAACTACTCTGTCAGACCGCTGGAAGCTATAAACCTATGTTAATTCTGGTTGCTCATCCTGACCACTCAAGGCGCACCAGACAGCCGAAAGCGACTGAGATGTGGCAACCTTGTCACACAGACAGTTCCCGTACTCCCTCTCAGTTCTGATAACGTAAAGTGATTCTTTGACAGTGGCTCTGTACACTAGCCAACGAACTTTGTCAGGTCTCCGCTTCCATGCACAAAAAGCACGCCGTCTGTCACGAATAGCACGTGTACAAATGGACGTCCACCAGATTGGAGTTCCCTTGGACCGAGAGATGCTGTTAGCCGAAACTGAAACTCGGCGTGTAACGTTGGAGCTCAACCAGTCCGCAAAAATTCCATTTTCAGCAGTTGGCCGCGTATCACGTTTGCACCGTTGACGCACACCTGAGCCTACTGGTCACAAGATAATGGCAAAATGGTCACATCCTCTCAGGTCATCAGACACACTAAACTCAAATTTCTCCGATATGCCTGGGGAACAAAGAAACAAGTCCAGCACTGACTCTTGGACAACACCTCCTTGCCACCTAATAAAGACCAAAAGTATTACCTCTACCTCTAGACCAAAAGTATTAACGGCACACAACAAACTGCGCCCTTTAGTATTACTGTGCAAAGATCCCCAGTCGTGATGATGCGCATTGAAATCACCGGACAGTATACACGGTGCCGGAAAATGACGTAGCCACGCTAGTCAGCTAGCAAGGGACGGATTACCAGTAGCGTGCAGAAACACTAAGGTCACCCTCTGATTCAAAAGCCACACCCGAATGCAACAAGCATCAATCCCTGAACACGTGATAAATGGGAAAACAAGATAGGGGACATTCCACTTTACAAAGGCCCCCACATTCCCCCCAGATGAGACCAGATCCACATTAGGTTAGAAATATAACATTTTTGAACACCACCCAGTTCCTGAATACCAACTATGTCGGCGTGTTGCAAAATCTCTTCTAATTCACTGACTTTGTTAACAAGACTGCAGGGATTCCAGGATGCAATAGAGCAGAGCTTATCAACCTTTCTTGACCCGAGGCACCCTTCGATTTTTTTGCTGACCCAATGTCACCCCTATCCCAAAGTTGAAGAGCTTTTTTCTTCAAGCAAAAGGATGTTGCTCTCCCAAGAAACATACATACTGCGTATATCCAACGAAACATATGCAAACACATGCAACTGCATATACCCAACCAAACACATAATTGTTTATTACTACAGACTACCAACCTATCCCTAGTCAAGTTTGCCCTGCATAGACCTTTACCGGAGATCGATCTACATGGCTATCGGCCCCAGTAAACGAGCCTTGCTACTGCACACGATTGACGTTGAAGGATGACGACACGCACTTTTGCCGGATTTTTGTAACGATTCCCTCTGCTTCGCGGCACCCTTTAACCACCTTCGCAGCACACAAGGGTTCCCCGGAACACCAGTTGAAAAGCACTGCAATAGAGAAACTACTAATCGAAATTTTGTGTGAAAATTTTGTGTGAAATATGCAAAACACAAAAACAACCAGATCTATTAAAGGCCTAAAACAATGGGCAATCACATTTCCTGAGTGCTTACTCGCGTTTTAACTGACATGCTCAAACCATCACTTACTGAAGGACCCTCATCATGTTGTATTACCTCTGTAACACTACTTGAATCGTGCACAGGTGCCTGCATGTCAGCACCCACTCCACGATCCTGCGCATCTACACTCACATCCGTACACTGAGTTTCCGCACCATCTTCTTGAGTTCTCACACTAGTACACACGTCACTGCACTCTGCTGTAGCAATGGATTGGATGCGAGTGCATCTACACCTTTTTCTTCTCGGTGTCACCCACTTGTCATCGCTACTGCCACTTTCATCTGCATCCGACCACATCTCATCTACCGGGTTGTCTTGATCACGTTTATCACCCACATCATTTATGCAGGGAGCACTGGAGCTGAAGGGCGACGACCCCAGAGGTTTCTCTGCCGCAACTTTCCGAAACTGGCCCGCTCTACGTTCATTGTTGCTTTGATCAGCCGTACGAAGAGCTTTACTTGGTCTTTTGGGCGGCTTCACGCAGGTGTTCACACAAGTCACGTGAGTCCCTATACTCATTGCAGATTCCACAGCTCACAGCGACGCACACGCGCTGGAAATGTCCGCGTTTCGAACACCGCAGGCATTTCAGCTTAAACGCTCTGGCAACGTGACTAGCGCAGGGATACCAAGTACTAGCAATACATCAGGCACATCATCCAGTGTCGCATCATCAAGCAGGGAGAAGGCAGTCATTCTAGCCCCTGTCTCTCACACTTCTTTCCCTTTTACAACTATTTTTTGTGAACATGCGTCTCAAGCCGTGCAAATGTGCTGACTGCAACTGTAAAATCCTCTGGGGTGATTGCATGAGGCAGTCGGTGAAGTTTGGCATTAAGACGGCGTTCGCTCAAATCATATACGTCAGCCAGAAAGCCATTTAACTCTATCGTCCCTCTTAGAAGGCGTTGTTTGGCTGCCACCGACTTAACGACTACTTCAAAGTCATGAGTAGTGCGCAATGAGCATATTGCTGAAACTTCACTTGCATTTACCACTTGAGTAACGGCCGTATATATTTGCACAGTGTGATAAGGACCCCCACCCTGGTCGCACAAAAGCACAACAGATTTTTTCATGTCTGCATTGGCCAAATTACCACTGTAGAGTTTCTTTAACATCATGAGACTTTGCGCTCTCCGTCGGTTGTACCTCATTCATACAACCAGCACTCTTGTCATTGTGGAAAAGGTCTCTTAACGTCTGCAAAATCTCCTGCCGCTCACCAGTGTCTTTTCTTTCTACCGGGCCATTGTTGCGACCATTGTCGCGGCTAACATTGCCGCTGCCATGTTGCTTCTCTTATACGCCCGTCATCTTCCTAACATCATCACTCACCCCATATTTTCCTACATCCTCTTCACAAACAACAAGAGACCATTTACGTCCGACGCCATCTTTCACGCGGCCGGAGCTTCAACAATCAGCAAGAGGGCGAGTGGGCTCATTCTTCTAACGGTAGCAAAGAAAAAGGGCGATTGGCCGACAATGAGAACCACTGTGCGCTGTAACAATTAGAAACAAACAGAATATTGCTATTTGCTAATAAGTATAAGCAGTTTAGGGAAAAACGTTAAAATGCATTAACCAATCAAACATTCCCACAGTTTAAAAGCTCACCGGAAAGTGAGAGAGGTTAGGTGAGTTTGGTAGCAAGGCAGCATCAGTATTCATGGAACTCGGCAGACTATTACAGCCGAGTTAAAAAGTTTCAAAGTTGGTTGAGTAACAATCACTGCATGGACGATCGTTATGGCGGGCTTTTCGTGCTTGGTATCAACGGGCAATGCAGCCACATTGTGTTGCCCTCCACTGAAATAGTATTTACTTCCTTAAGAAAACAAAACACCAGGGATTAAAAGAAGGGCGAGCAGGGGTGGGGGGGGGGGGGGGAGGCACTCAAACCACACAATGGGAGAATACACGGGGAGGGGGCCAGGAAATGCGGAAGGGTACAGAGTGTACCAGGGGGCAGCAGGTGAGTATCTGACCACAATGGGGAATGTGTGGGGGAAGGGGATGGGACCAAGAAATGGGGAGGGTATTTTCATTTCATGCTCCCCAGTAAAGTATTTTGCTCATGCATGCGGGAAACATCAGGGGTTCTAAGGGAGCAGGGATGGGGGACGAGGGAATTCAGACCACACAATGCAGGGAATGCGGGGGAAGGTGACAGGGGGTCAAGGGGTACCGGAGAGGCAGCAGGGGAAAACTCTGACCACACAATGGAGGATGTGGGAATGGAGGCAGGGTAGGCAACGGACCTTTTTTAATTCATGTTGCCAAGTAAAGTATTTCGATCACGCACGCGGGGTACAGCTAGTAATATCAATATAGCTCGTACTTTGATGCGATCCACCATCATCAGCCACTCAACATGGCTACCATAAAAATCCTAATCGGCTTGTTACTGATAAAAGGTGGATTTTATCGAATTTAAACTAGGTGTAAACACCAGGTTGCCTTAAGGAATGTGTACTTTTGTTGTTATTGTGTTTTCACTTTATTTCCAGCTATTTCAAATGTTATTTGTCCTACGCTGCATTACGGTAGTAACGTAACGTAACATAACGTAAAACGTAACGTAGCCACAACACAATATAACACAACCATCAAAATAGCATCATAACGTAACACTAATCATATCGTTCGCTTCGCTTACTTCTTTGGCGCTGATCCATGTATCATGTAATTTCTTTTGATTCCAAGAGCATCGAAAATCGATGAATATTTCGATGTAAACTAAACTGCGATTATTGCTCACAGTTCGTCCATCATATTCCTAAGCACGCCTCCATTTCACTATATCATTCCAAACATACGATTTGTTTGTTTTCACGTTTGTACGTCTTCTCCTCCAGAAGTAATCCCCTATGAAGGTGAGAGATGAAAGATTGAGAGAGCAAAGCGAAACACATTGATGGGTCCAATTTGATGGGTCCAATGGGTCCAATTTTTCCATGATGCATCAAGTCAGTTGATACAAAATCAGTTTTGAGATCTGTATGTGGTATGTGGCAAAATACATCGTTCTTTTACGTTATTTTTTTGCGTGCATCCTTTTCCAGATCATCTAATACTTCCAGAAGGTTTGTTTGTCACGAATTTTAATCCGTGCATGAACAAACTATGACAAACACCATGAGGGTAAAAAAAAAAACCTTTCACGTTATTTTTGAAGTTTTTTCGCGTATATGAGGGTCGTAATATCAAGCTACAGCGATGAAAATAGGTCGAACCACGGCTAGAAGAAAAATTTATGTAGCCCAGAATTCGAAAAGACTGCTATAGTTTATAAAGTTCATCAAAACGTTTCTGGAAGGATTCTACAGTGGCAGCTTCACGACGTGGTCTTGAAAGCAGTTTCAATTTCCAACGTATGGTAGCTCTAAACCAAATGAAGACATTTCCACAGCTGGTTCTAACCCTTAGAACCCTTAGGTAATGTATAGCAGTATCCTCTCGTTTTACGCATTTCATTCTAGTTCAAATGCTCTCTTGAAGAGCGAAGCAAACCGTTGTTTAAAAGTTCAAACAGAACAATCATATCTCCACGGACTCTTCGTTCTTCCAGAGAGATAAGCTGGATTCGGTAGGTTAAGTGAGGGATACCAATGAGAAAGTACGTTGCTCTTCTCTGCACGTTTTCCACGCAAGTAATGTATTTGTGGTATACTGGTAGCCAGATCTGGTCGCAGTAATCCACAATTGGTCGCTAATAATTGTTTGACATTAATAATTTTTTTACGCGACACAAGTACTCCGAACGGTTAGATGTTACTTTTTGAAGAAGTAAGCAAGTATGTTAGCTCATTTGGCTGCAGACAAGCACTGCGTGACGTCCTTTAATTTCCTGTCGATGATGATTGCAAGTACCTTCATTTCTGAAACTACCTCAAGGAAAGGCCCATCAAGGTGTATAGTGTCTGTGGCCCATCCTGAGTTCGCCTCAGAATGAACACAAATAACAGATTGTATGTTTTCGGTAGCAGAGTGCCTTGTTGATATCCAGAATAGTTACAAAAACAATGGCGGCCATCGATTAAAGCTCCCCCTCCAGGAAGACGTTTCCGATCATAAAATTCGCACAGGATTCAAGATACGCCACCACACAATAGTTAGGATGAAATCCATTTCCAACCTTCAATATTTTCTCCTTTTCTTGATTGAACTCCATTTTATTTCTTGTAGCCCGTTTACGCACTGAGTTGATATCTTCCGGTACAGTCCTATTATCCTATTAGTATTAAAATATGCTTAAGCGTACAACATACAAATGTAAGCCTTAAAAAATTTGAAGCTCTAAAGGCACAAACCAAAAGAAATGTAAGCCATCAGCGTGTCACTAATACGTGTAAAAGAATCTCCAACGCCCCCCCCCAAAAAAAAAGCTGGAGCTCCTTTTACACGTATTAGTGCGACGCTGATGGCTTATATGGCCTTTTCTTGTATCTGTTTTTAGAGCTTTACATTTTTTAAAGCTTACATCCATATTTCATATGCTTAGCGTTTTTAATACTAATATCTGTTTTTTTCTTCTCTTATCAAGAATGACAACAAAAAGAATATTGTAATCGCCTCAAAATAACTATTATAAGTCTAAGCCTTTTTAATACTCAATTTTAAGCTGTAAAACTTGAAAATCGGTTTTTGGTTCGGTCTCCGACAAGAAGAACGACAACAAGAACATTGTAGCCACATCGAAATAGCGTTCTTTTCCCTAGGCCTTGTACATACCTACGCTTGAAGCTATAAAAATCGGGTCTGGGTCACGTGATTTCAGTGGTATGATCCGTCCATTAGATCATACCACTGAAACCATGTGACCAAGACCCGATTTGCATACACCTTGCCTTGTGACTTGTGTTCTCCAAGGAGCAGGTTGGGTTTGTGCCTCCGGCCACCGTTTTCTGCCTCTTTTGAGAGTAGAAATGGTAGTTTTGGGCTTTTATTCTTTTAAAATTACTGAGGTTTTAGCCTTAAACATAAGAGACTTAGTGGCCTTGCCATGTTTTAAAATTTTATTTTTAAACTAGATGACGAAAATTGTACATTTTCGAAACGTTGTTCGTCTTTTATTTTGTAGCACTGCTTGGTTTTATCATTAATAATCTGACTCAGAAAGACATGCTGAACCACACACTAAAATTTAGAAAAATCTAAGTGGTGGTAGAGGTCTAAAATAGCCGCCATCTTAAAAAAATGGCTTCCGGTTGTTGTTTTTCGCTTATATCTCATTACTCGTCACTCCTACGACAAAACTGATTCTGAACAAAATTAAAGTACACAAAATTTCCTACAAAACATGTTCTATTACCTTTTCTCTTGGAACAACGGTTTGGTTGATATGAAGCATTTGAACTGTTATTATCGCACAAAATTGCCCTACCAAATTGCTCTTGCCCTACCAAAATCACCAGGAGTATCTCGTTTAAGTTGGCAGTGGCATCGGCACACCTTGATTCTAGGAGGAATTTCTTTGCTGTGAGGGTGGTTCACACCCTTGAAATTCCTTACCTGATACGACTGTGAGTGCGCATACAGTGAAACGCTTCACCACTATGTTGGAAAAAATCATGCCTCAGACGTTTTTTGAAGCGACCAGCTTTTGTGCCTGATTTTCCGGTAACTACTCCCCGGTGCCCATTAAATACAGATTAGTATTGGACTCGTATAAGTGGCTTTGCCCTTCGTGCTCGTTACCATTTTATACATGGTTAAACCCATATTATTTTTATTATTGAATAAGCCTTTGTTGTAATACTACACAAATCTTAAAGGGACACTGGGCCTGCATTATAACATTCCACCTGCCTTATAACAGCCATGCGCTGATCGCCATCCGCGCATATAGCATCGCAAAGGTCAATTGAAATAGTAGCTGCGTTCCTCGCAGCGAAGAATGCAGCTGCTGTCTCAATTGGCATTGCGCATAATAGACGAACTGGCATGAACGCATTAATCGCGTCGTCACAAACTGGAATGATTCTCGTATTTTAACATCACAATTTATAATTTTTTAGGCTAGTATCTTATAATTTTGCTTCGGCGATCTATTGGAATAATTAATTTTAATTTTTACCGCATTTGTCTTTTAGGTTTTGATCTCATGGTAATTATTAGAAAATTAGTACATGCACACACAGAGATGAAACGTCATGGTTATTGTAAGCGCGCAAAGCATCATAATACTGCGGGACGCAGTAAATATAGTTAATTATTATTCAACAGAATATCTCCTAGACGCCACATTTTACAACGGATTTTTACCAATGGATTGCCTAACGGTAAGGAAATAGACCTTTGGGGCCGTACTTGATGTGGAGGATCGAGAAAAATGGCGATGGGAAGCATGTCATTTTAATGGTAAACATAATATTGCACATTATAATGTTAATGTTATGGTATTGTCACACATAATACTGTTCCAGTCATGTTTAGCTGGATGTTTGTTCACATTTGACGGAAAGGGACTTTGTTTTACTGATTGGTTTCAATCAGTAAGTTATCCATGTAATAGGTTAGTCAATTTACACGTACACCCTGAAGTAATTGTAATAGAAGTAAACTTTATGTCGAGTAACGAGAAAAATTAATACGTATTTCGTTTTGAGGATACGTTACGTTAATGTTTATTGATACTTCACGTTAAATCCAGTTACAACAGAACATATTCTAGCCGCTACATTTAAAAATGGATTTATAGGTAGGGCTTGACTAACGGGATCACCATTTAGTAAATCCATATTTACTTAATTAAATTGAATTAACGAAGATAACGGCAAAGGCAGATTAGCCTCTAGTGCCCAAGCAAAATTTAAAATGGAGACATGTTAGCAAAAGAAGACTTCCAGCTGTCAACACTGAAGGCACTGACAATGTGTTGTGGCAGTCCATTCCACAGAATGACAACTCTCTGTGAAAAAACACCCTTCCGTGTGTTAGTTTTGAGAGGTTTGGGCCACAGTTTGAGGCTGTGACCACGAGTAATATTAGAGTGGGCAAGAGTGAAGAAGGTGTTAGATGAGAGAGCATCGTAGCCATGGAGAATCTTGAAAACAAGAAGAAGGCCACCCCTGTCAAAGCGAGTACTGAGGGAAGTAAGACCAAGGCATGCCATACTTTTGTGGTGTGGAAGAGCAGAAAGGCAGTCAGAACGTTTGGTGAAATACTGAAAGGGGCGTTCCAGAAGTTGATAAGATTTCTGGAAAAATGGTCTCCATGCATGGATGCAGTATTCAAGATGGGGTCCTACATAGTATGTGATAATTAGTTTTGACATGGAAGGCATAGCTGAAGTGAGATGCTTGAGATTAAATGACCAGTACGTCTAGCTTTAGAAGCAGTAGCCAGAGTCTGGGAATGAAATTTAAAGTGAGAATCAACAATGATTCTAAGGTCAGGGATTTGTATTTAGAATTATTGTACCCAAGGTTTGGACTTTACATTTCGCATAGTTGAAAGAAGAGCCCATTTTGGTTGGCCCACGTTGCAAAAGGATGGAGTCTTGTCGGGAATTGATAGGGCAATAGACTTTAAGTTCGTCAGCAAACAGATGACAGTGGCAAGTCACCGAGTCGGGTTAGTCATTAATATAGAAGAGAAAAAGAAGTGGGCCCAAAACAGAACCCCGGGGAACACCAGAAGCGACAGAAGTCCATTCAGAAAGAGATCCCGATCGAACTCTCTGCTTACGGTCATTTAAATAAGAGAAAAGGATACTATAGAGAAAATCAGGGATGCTAGCGGCATGGAGTTTTGAAGGAAGTATTGAATGGGAACAGAGTCAAAAGCTTTGGAAAAGTAGAAATAAACGACGTCACAAGGCAGCTTCTTATCTAAGTGCACACTCCTATGCTCAGTAGCAACAAGTAGGTTTGAGAGACAAGACCTACCCTTGAAAAATCCGTATTGTGAATTATGTAGAGGACAGTTCGAATTTAGCCATTTCGTCGGGTACCGGTGTAGAAATTTTTCGAAACCCTTGGAAAAAATTGGAAGAAGACTAATGGGCCTGTAGTTAGAAGGAGATGCGTGGGGGGGGGGGGGGGGGGCCCAGAGCACCTCCTTTATGAATGCGAATGACAATGTCATTTTTCCATAACTCTGGAAAAGTACCTGGAGAAATACATTTGGAAAAAATAATTGAGAGGGGGATAGAAAGAGAGAAAGTACAGCTCTTGATAAGAAATGGATGGTGTAAGTCAGAACCGGGAGAAGTTGAGGTTTTTAGAACAGCAAGAAGGGAAAAGACGTCAGTAGACGTGATACTGAAGTCAGCATGGAATGAACTCTATATTAACTAACGGGACCTCCCATTAGTCAATCCTTTCCCGTAAATCCATTTTGACTAACGGGATCTCCCATTGGTCAATCCCTTCTCGTCAATTCATTTTGACTGATGGGACCCTCCCTGTAAATCCATTTTGACTAAAGGGATCTCTCATTAGTCAATCCCCTCCTGTAAATCCATTTTGACAACAGGATCTCCCATTAGTCAATCTCTTGCTGTAAATTCAGTTTGACTAACTGGACCTCCCATTAGTCAATCACCCCCTGTAATTCCATTTTGGGCAAAGGAACCTCCCATTAGTCAATCCCTTCCTGTAAATCCATTTTGACTAATAGTACGGGAGCCAATGTTTCAAAATTTAAGTTCGTGTGCTGCTTCATGAAGCAAATATGTGGGTGGTGTCAAAATTCGCGTTAGACTGTGTAGAAACCGAATTTCGATGGTGGGTGGCTCGCAACCCTGGCATACTGGCGCCACAGGCTAAAATCCAAAATGGCCACCGCCAAATATAGTTTTATGAAATAACCTTTTTTCTGGTGCATTTTTTTTACTTTAATCATTGTAGAACACATTTTTATTACGAAATTACCTTTAAAACGGTATATCACATGTATATACGCAGCTCGTAACGCTAGCATATTGACTTCATATGCAAAAATCAAAGATGGCTGCCACTAAATCGAGTGTTATGTAATAACCTACGATCCTGTTGCATTATTTTTTTATTCGTCTTAGAATACATCCTAATTTTGAAATTATTACTTGTTGTTACTTGTTGTTATTACTAGATTGTGATCTATACACCCAAACTACAGCTCACAAAATTGTAGAAGGCAAGCACATTCGAAGAGCTTTAGAGGCCCATATATCAACATTCACTGCCCTGTACATCCTATTACTAAAAGAATTTCATGCTAGCAATGATTCAGCAGTTGATACATTGTCTAATGAAATTCAAAACGTGACGCAATCATTAACTGTTGGTTCAGCCGATGGCATAAAATCTTCATATGTGAGCCTAGTTGAGAAGTTAAGAGGAAATAATCTACTTGACAAAATTTAAAAATTTGCTGAGGCAAGAGGAGTACATCAGCCTACTTTTAAAGTTGCATTTACTTACCTTAAGATGGTCGGGGCTATGATGCTGTTTGTTCGTTCCATTAGGACTGCCGATTGGGATTTGCACCTGACATCAACATACGAGTTTCTGAAGTATTTCTTTGCTTTAGAAATACAGAATTATGCCCGAATGATTCCGATGTACCTTTTGGACATGCAAATTGTTCAAGAAGAGCACCCAAGCATATGGCAGGAGTTTAAGAAAGGAAACTGGACTGTAAACAGAACAACTTTACCTTTTTCTGCGTTAGGTGCTGATGAAGCTCTAGAACACCAGAATAGAAACCTGAAGGTCCAAGGTGGTATCACTGGAATAACGCAAAATGAACATGCTCAGCAAAGGTACTTTCTTGTAATCCCATATTTGAAGAAGATTGCTTCTGCTACTGAATCAATGGTAGGCATCGCAAGCTCCACAAAATTAGCCCACCATGACAATGCCTTACCTGTACGTAAAAGACGACACAAACATCAAGAAATTACTAGCAGCTTTTTCTTCGTTAACAAACCAGTTTTCATGTAAAGAGGACGTCTTAGTTCATCTTGTAACTAAACAATTTTTACCTGAAGAGGTAGAACAAGATATGTGTCACATTGAAGACATTGGCAATGAAATGCTTTCCACCTTTGTTATGGAGCGTATCAGTAGACCAACAGAATTGCCAGTGGTTTTCTGGTCAACAATGAAAAAAGCTAAACTAAAGACCTGCAAATCAGCATTCAAAAAGGTGAAAATGCCATTGCAGGACAAAGTCGTGGAGCTGAAGGCTGATCTATCTACATTTTCACGATTGATGATAGCTGCGAGAGCTAAGCAAGACATTGACTTGAAAGCAGCATTCAGCCAATATGAATTTTCTGTATTACCACCATATTTGTTTGCACCAGACGGAAGTATGCACCACTGTTTAACCGAATGTTGATGGGCATCCTGGAAGATCTTCCATCTAGTGACACAGTGAATAATCACAACAATATTGATATATCCCCTACATCCTTGCAACAAGGATTTATAGCTAGTGTAGCAGTGATTGATGGAATGGCAGAACTACACTGTATTGATAAGTTAAAATCGATAAGACTTCTCAGGATTTTTCAATACATTTTAATAATCACTTATGTAGAAAGTTCCATATGTATGATGAGATACATGTGGTATTCGACACATACAATCCGTAGTCATTGAAGACTGCCACAAGGATAAGGGAAAACAAACACCAGTTCATTATAAGATCCACCATACAACAAATATCAGCAAGGTCACCATGCATCAGTTGCTGCTACATGACAAAACTAAAGATGAGTTAACAGCCTTCCTAGCACTGGAATTCATAGACTTTGCAAGAAAGAACAATAAACAAGTTGTGTGCAGTTGGAGAGAAAATGCACTGGCAAGCCATATAGATGTTCCTTGCCCAGAGAGCACACAAGAGGAAGGTGACACAAAGCTAATCTTGCACAGTGTGCAAGTTGCAAGTCTTGGCATTGAAAAGTTGCACATACACTCACCTGATACTGATGTGCTTGTGCTTTCTCTCAGACGGTATCCGCAGCTTCCAAAGCAGTCAATCATTGTTTTGGGTGTTGGTGTAAACAGACGAATTGTTGAACTTCGACCAATCTATGAATCACTAGGACCACGAAGAGCAGCAGCTTTAGGTTGCACGCAAATTTAGGAGCAGATATCACTGCTTCTTTTGCTGGAAAAGGCAAGTTAAGTTGGTGGAAGACGTTCACTGTTACTAGCGAGGAGGTCCTAGATGCTTTGGGTGAATTGGGACATTCTAACACTGTATCAGAAAATATGTTTAAAAAAATGGAAGAATTCGTATGTCAACTGTACGTACCTAAAACAAGCATGATAGATATTGGAGGTGAAGTGGTGGCTTTTTACAAAAAAGCATAAGACTGGATTACATCTCCCTCCAACAAAGGGTTGTTTGTACCCAACTATTATGCGTGCTCACTTTCATGCGATGGTGTGGGTTCAAGATATTGAGCAGCACTCGAAACTACCGCCACCTACTGATCTTGGATGGATCCTCATAGAGGATAAATACCAACCTATTGTTTGCACAGAACGCAGTATCCCAGAAGGTATCTTGGGACTAACAAAGTATTCGTGTGTTCAGCGTCGCTGTGCCCCTCCTTGTGGATGCCATGCCGTTAACCTCCCATGTACAGACATGTGTGCTTGCAATAGGATGAAGAGATTTGCGATAACAAGTTCAATGACATATTAATATTGATGACGATGATAAAAATGATGATGACGATATGTGATTTGAAACCACTTACGTTTATTCTTTAATGTTGCGTTTGCGATCACTGTTAAAAAGCAATTGTAGCAAAATAAAAGTCATGCAAGTATGATAAACTTCCATAACATAATTTTATGTAACTTCTAACTAAGAAAGTTAATAGCAAGATTGAAATAAAAAATAATGCACCAGAAACAAGTTATTTCCTAAAACGTGATTTAAGGGCGGCCATTTTGGATTTTTGCATGTGGTATCCACACATCAGGGTAGGTGTGCAAACTCATTGCATAGGTAATTTTTACCTAAAGACATTTCCTAAGATAACCGAAGTCATAAAGGCACAAGGAGAAAGTTATTTCATATGACTCAACTTTATGGCGGCCATCTTTGATTTTTGCATACAATATCAATATGATACCGTTATGAGCTACATATATACATGTGATATACCTTTTTAAAGGTAATTTCGTAATAAAGATATATTCTAAGATGATTAAAGTAAAAAAAAATGTACCAGGAGCAACTTATTTCATAAAACTATATTTGGTGGTGGCCATTTTAGATTTTTGCCTGTGGAGTCAGTATGCCAGG
>JAHWFP010105107.1:122508-139727 GCA_023313725.1 Lithobius niger | reverse complement strand
CTGTAAATCCATTTTGACTAATGGGAGGGATTGAATAATGGGAGATCTCTTTAGTCAAAAGGATTTACAGGGAGGGATTGACTATGGGATATCCCGTAAATCAAAATGGATTTATAGGGAGGGATTGACTAATGGGAGATCCTGTTAGTCAAAATCAATTTACAACAAGGGATTGACTAATGGGAGATTCCTTTAGTCAAAACCCTTCCTGTAAATCGATTTTGACTAACGGGATCTCCCATTAGTCAATCCCTACCTGTAAATCCATTTTCACTTACGGGATATCCCATAGTCAATCTCTTCCTGTAAATCCATTTTGACTACCGGAATCTTCTATTAGTCAATGGCTCCCTGTAAATCCATTTTGACTAAAGGGTCTCCCATTAGTCAATCCCTTCCTATAAATAAAATGCAGTGGCTAGAATATATTCTGTTTTAATCATAAGAATATGCCAAGCCAAATAAGCTTCCCACGCTTAGTCCTTGGAACTAAATTACCCCATTTCTTCTCTGTGGTTCGTACATGCCAGAGGCCCTAAGAGTTTCTGTCCAGTATCATAACGCTGTTTCATTGAGGACATTAAGCTCCGATCATGGTGGTTGCTGGCAAATAAGTGAGGTCCTTTAACTGAGATATGCTATTGGGCACTTCTTGCCGGCAAAAATGAAAGAACCCACAATAGAAATCTTTGTTAAATTACAAAAATGTTGCATGCAATGTATAGCAATCGTTCTTCCTGAATTTACGGGGGTTTAAAGTGATTAGGAATTGAGATATGTAAGTTTACGTCAAAACAAGCTTTCTACACAGACAAAAAAAAAACACTTTGGAATCAAACGTGTAATTTTTATTCACATTGTTCCAAAAGCAGATTTGAATAAAAGGTAGGACGGTATGCAGGAAGGTTTTGGTACAATAGTCAACAATGTTTCAATAATGTATTTTTATTGTTGTACCGTTGTTCGTTACATCGTTTTAGTATAAGATACTGTTGAAATCGACTGGGTTCTCGCAACAATACATGGACTGGCGCAGCCATGACTGCACCATGCTAGAACAAACGTTAACAGGGTCAAAGTGTTTTAGCGAGCGTTAATCGCATCCGGTCGACTCAGCCTTAAGGCCCTAAGGCAGAACAAACGAATCACTACCGCCATAGTGTTCGTGATTGACTACTTCATGATTGACTATTTATGACGTGTCTGCACGTGTTGTTGCTCTCGCAATTATTATTTTGCTTCTCCGAGCTTCGGCATGATTGTTGCTTTTGAACTGTTTACTGTTCGGTATCTACCCCTTGGTATTTTCGGGAGGAGAAGGGCCCTGTTGCGCCTCATGCTCATGTCCAGAGTGGCTTGTTAAAGATCCTGGGTTTTCTGCTTAGATGTATCCAGCTACTCTCATTGTCGTGGGGCAGATAACCCGGTTTGGATTCGTGCTCCCTAACAGTAAAAAAAAAAAAACGGCCGGTAACGTTGTTTCGTCTGTTTCTTACTGGAGAATGATGGTGAATTTATTTTAACTCTATATGACAGTATGTCGTACCCATTATCTGCTTAGACGTTTGTGCAATTAACAACAGGTTGAGTTTGTTTCTATGAGGCAGTCAAAACTGTGAGGCTACTGTTTTGCATTTACTCTCCTACGTGTTCTATAGTGTCCTGGTGTTATTCATACACAATGTTTTACAGCTGGCGCATGAGTCATATTTTAAAGGAATGAACTGGCGTATTTTACAGATCGCCCATCTTGTTTGGTGCTCTAAAGCTAGCTGCTTCCCGTCATTTAAAGGCGCTGGTTCACCATTTCTATATCGTTACCCATATTCTAAACATAGCATCCACGTTCCAGATTTTCCGTCATCCAATAGGCTGATTTGGGTCACGTGATCTCGTTTTAGTTATGAAAATTCGCGGCGCTGCAGCTAAGAGTTGTTTCTTTTTTTAATTTACCGCTATTTTCTTTATATTGTTCGAAGATTCTATACGGGGCTGCATCAAGGAGTTGAAAAGGTGAAAAGGCACCTTTAAGTATTGTTGTTGATTGCGGGCTTAGTTATTGTTTATCATCTCCATAGAATTGTTAGCCAACGTAACAATAGGATTCGATCCCAGAGTGCTTTTACAGTGAATGTTCAACCAATAATGTAACAATAGACATGGCGCGTTTGAAACCTGTTGAAAACCAGCTAGTAGATGTATAGGATATCCCCCGCTTTCCGAGTGCTGGTATCTAACAATGTCGAGGGCGTGCAGTGCCCGAGCGATTGTTGGATTCCAGCAAGAGGAAAGCGGGCGATATCCTTCTTCTCACCCGTTTTGAAGCTATCAGTCCGACGTACATTGTTGAGCGCAAGTGAGCGCGAGTGGAATATATTGTTGCGTTTAGCCAGAAGAAAGTTTGTGTAGAATATACTCCGTTTATGACGCAATGCTACACGTAACGAAAAGAGCAACGTTTAATTTTGAAAGCGGTTGTAATTAACATGAATTCTAAACTATTTTTTGACGTTTTAGGTGGTGTTGTTTACAGAAAATGTTCTACTTAATTGACAATATTTGGTTGATGTATTCATTTTTTGTCATTAATGGAAACCAACCTGTGTAAAGCAGCGGTTGCTATGTTGCGAGTAAATTGAATTATTGAACTACTTTTTTTTTTTATCTGTTTCAGTAAATTTATTACATTTGTTTGTTTTCTTCCACTTTTCATTTAACACGAACGGTGGCTGGGATCCACGTGGAGTGCTAGGATCCAGGATCCCAGCCTTCCGCCGTGAATCTCAGCACTCCTCGTCCTCGTTCATTGTTGCGATCCCGTCGTCTGTTTTGTTATAAGAGGACTGACAGCTTCAAAATCGGTAAGAAATATGACTTGATATTCCGTGGACAATAAAAAATACACGTGAAGTAATAGTTATTGGTGAGAATCTCACTATTATCGATTTTTAACCCACGGCTGCGATGATCTGCTGGCGAGACTATGCAATTTGCATAGTTCGAGCCGGCCGATCATCACAGCCGTGGGTTAAAAATCGATAATTGTGAGATTCTTATCAATAAATAATTGGCGGAGCGAGCGAAGCGTAGCCTACAACGGACACCAAATTGCAAAATGTTGGTTGGTTGGTCCGTTGGTCCGTTGGTTGCACATTTTTAGTCTGGGTGGAGCCCAAACGAAAGATCGGATTGGAATGAAATTTGGCACAACGCTTGATACCCCAAACAGTATTGCTGAGCCAAAATTTGACGTAAATCGAACAATTATTACGGGAGAAATAACAATTTTTCGAATTTATTTCTAACACTCATCATTGTAAATTTGGAATCATGAATAGTTAAAGAATTCCGACGACGCATAAACCTTACTGGTGGTACTCAAGTGAACTTAAAAAAACACGAAAAATTAAATTTCGTTTCTTCTTTCTAGCTGATAACCCTTTTCGACGTAATTCAATGAAATAATAACAATTGGCCCTTGCATTCAACCACTACAGGAAGAAACGCAAACATAAAAAACAAAAGGATTCCGATACGATACACCTTAGCATCATTTGAAAAAACGATTGCTTGGAGGGATTACCTTCAGCATGGCAACGAAACTCGTATTTACACTAGCGATGGGAATCCCCAATATGAAACCGAAATCGTCGTATCGCGGCGAAGCTATACATATAAAACGAACAATACATCGGACGACGTATTTAAACACAGCATGAAACAACATGTCTGCATCTAAGCATCTAATAGTTTAAATATTTCTCGTTGCCACGAAACCGTGGTGCATTAATGAATAGGCTTAATCTCAAACGCAGCTGCTACTTAAGAAATAAAAATGACGACCAAATATTAGGCCTAAAAGCTACAAATTAGGCCTAAAGGCTAAAGAAGGCCTAAGAGCTAACACTTTTTGACCTACAATATTGTGATCGTTACTGATGGATTATAATGTGGTTTTAAGATCGCTGTCGCCGTGCGTGATAGAGGTGTGCGCATCAATATTTTCGTTGGTGGCGTTGTCAAGACTAGTGTTAGACCAGTGGAAGCATTGCCAACCTGCTGAATTTTTTAATTATTGTTAAAAACTATCGCTCAGATGATTGTTCGGTTTACAGTTAAATGCTTTATTATTATCATTTTGTAATCTAGGGAGTTAATTTTGGGGGTGTTGTTGGCTGGCTTGTTACTTTCTTTGTGTAGTTTTTAAGTTAGTTTTTAGCACTTTAGATGGAGTGAGTGGCTTCCAGGCCGTGTAAACTCCTGTAGGGTAAATAAATAAATAAATAAATAAATCTAGGGAAGGCACTTTGCGCGGCAGTAATTATTGTTGTAAACAATGTCAGAATTATTAGCGGCGGCAGCCCAACCAGCCATGACAAACATGCCGTTTTATTTTTATTGGCGGCGATGGCTCACATCTTTAGTGTCGAAACACAGGACTGCAAGCCGAAGGCTCGAGTCAATTTAATACAGAAGCAAACCTATTTACGTTGCCTTTTGGACTTATATGACAGACTGCCTGAGTGGGGAATCGAACCCACGACGCTTGGAAGAGACCTCGGTTTCTGGTTCCAAAGATCGTGGGTTCGATTCCGTGCCTTGCAGTCTGACATATAAATCCAAACGGCAACGTAAACAGGTTTGCATATGTATTAATTTAGTGTCAGATGTGGAAAGAAGCTAAACAGACACTAAATGATGGAGCAAACGAAAGCCTATTAATATAATATTAATAAATTATAAATAAGATAACTTTGGCCTATTTGAAAATAAAGCTAAAATAAGACAAAGGCCTGCAAATAACAACAGTACGTCACACCAAAAGGTAAATAGCCCAAACTTAGCTGAGTGAGCATTTCTCATAGATTTTTAAGGAGCATTAACAAATATGGTACAGTCATTAAAATAAACACTAAATATAAATTTGAAATAAAGGTCTGTTCGCTCCGCCTACAATAGGCCCAAAGCCTTATTCCTAGTTTATACAACGGATGGGACGTCAAGCTAACTCGTATTTAATTAAAACACGTTTTTGTTTTGTGAAAATGAAAGAAGGTCATCCCATTTAATTTGTGGAGGAGGAAGTGTGTGATAGCGGACGGGTCCTTTGGCTCAACTTTGTGGTGGGAGGGAGTAGTGGGGGAGGGGGGGGGGGGGGGCCAGTCAGACAGGCTATTCGGTGGCAAGGTTTTACGCTGGAAGCTCGCTCGTGTTTATCGAAGCTTTTTGGATCGAATAATTCGATATGTGAGGCCTCAGGGATACAATGTGACATTGCTGTACATTCGGGACAGGTAAGTAATTCATTTTTTTTTTTCGTTTGTAGTTTGAGAATTGTTTCAAAATTACGGTAATAGACTAATAGGTGTATCGGTATGAATGAAGGTCATTCTACTTTAGTTTGTGGTGGGGGGAGGGGGTTATACGGAGTCAATAAACTTAGTTATGGGCCACACATGTGAGAGTCAGCAGGTACAAGATTTCATTCGAGACATCCTGGAAAGTTAAGTAATTCCTTTTGTTCGTTTTTATTGCGTTACGTTTTAGGATGCTGTATTTGGTTGTTGGTGCGTGCGTTCCAGGTCGCGTGATCCGGAAGTATCAAAAGTGTGGGTTATCGGCTAAAATGTGGGGCAACTTGATAACCTACACTTTTTGCGATGACGCACACTTCCGCTCACGGTTAACGGGATTTAATGCACGGCGGTGACGTCACGCCAACACATCCCCATGCTAAAAATGTAGCCGTTATATACGGTTAATCTGAAAACCACACACGTGACCGTGGGTTAATTTTGATAACCCACACTTTTTTGGATAATCTAACACTTTTTTTGATAATCTAACACTTTTTCCGCGCTCCACACAACCACTGCTCTACCACGTGACATACTTTGCAAAACTACCGTACACAACACAAATTCAACCAACATAAATAAGCACATTTGCAACCTGCGACATTTATCGTACTAACACGAAAAAAAAAAACCTCGCGTAGGCTACTATGCTAGAACCCCACCCATGTAAGAATGGCCCAATCCGCCAACCTATCGCTCCGACAGTACTAAAACTCGGCTACCGACACTTGTAAACACACCTAAATACACCTAAAAACATACGATACTCAAGCGAACAGCACATTTGTAACCTGGCGACATTTTCCGCACTAACACGAAAAAAAAAAAACCTCGCGTACGATGCTAGCCCCCTCCCCACCCCCATCATGAATGAATAGCCGAATCCGACAACCTTTCGTTCCGACGGTACGAAAACTAGCCTACTGACACCTTCTAAACACACCTAAAAACCTACGAGACTCAAGCGAATAGCGCATTTTATACGCTATATCTTATTTAAACTAATAAAGTAGAAAAAATACGGTTTTACCTTAAACACAAACGTCGGTGACTGGGACTGGATATAGGGACGTCCTTGCGTACGTGAGAATTTTGCAGACAGGAAGTTTAAACCGGAAGTTTGAGTTCAGAAATTTACGTCATGTTTCACAAATAAAATTTTCAAATAATTTTTTTTTTTAATCTCAAATAACTAGATGTTGGCTCAACGTCACACCTTAGCATTAAAATACATATCCGTGAGCCGTTGTCGATTTAACGGTTATAATTGCTCTTGAGCTCGAACGGCTAGTCCACTATCTCGGGGCTGGAGGGAGAGGCTTCGCCCACTCGTGACTCCCTCCACCCCCTCGATAGTGGACTAGCCGTTTCTCGCTCGCTCGCAATTATAACCGTTAAATCGACAACGGCTCACGGATATCTACTACTTAACCTACGGAAATTTAGCATGGTGTTGAGTAAGCGTGACGTCACAGCCGTGGTATAAGTATCCGTGCGATCATGGGTATCCGTGCGATCATCTACCCATGGTGCGATCCGTTTGGCAAAGCGCTTCAGAAAATAGCTTTCTAGGCTTAATGATGACGTCACCAGTAGACGTTCGGCGCTTTGCGAGCAAACGGGACGATCGTAGTAGGAAACAAGATGGCTGGCGTTTTTATAAAAATAACTCGTTTGGGAATATTTGGGCGCTTGGTAAAAAACGCGCGCGTCAGTTGTTTTCCAGCACTGTATAGACGATGTAGATTTATTTGGGCTGTGTACAGTGAAGGGATTCAGTCTGGCAAACTAAGCAAACAATTAACAATTACGAAATATGTTTCAAAATGTGTGACTATGCATGTACTTGCGAACGATGCACTCACTCGCTACACACGTCAGTAGGAAATCAAGAATTGCAACGTTATTTTTTGAAAATTCGTTTTATAAATTAGTGTTTCAGCGAGCACACAAAACTAATTATCGGTATGGCGTCTGTTAGTCTCAATAGAGTCGATCGTTAGGCTGAAAAATTAGCCATTATCTCACGTCACTTCGATAGCGTCCACGAAGCGGCCATCTTGAAGCTAAGCCAAAAAAGCAGCAATTTTTCTGTTTCGCGTTGCTTCGAAGCACTTTCTCAGCGCCTGCAAACGGGACAGTCATGAGCACTTCAGCAAACGAAGCGCTCACGCAAACGGGACAGTGATTCTGATAAGCGCTGAAGCGCTTTGCCAAACGGAACACATGGCATAGGATATTACTTGTTTTCCGAATGCTTAGAGCTAACAATGTCGAGACGCGCAGCGACAACAATGTCGACATTGTTTGGATCTCAGCACGAGGAAAGCGGGTGATATCCTATTTATTACCCGGTTTTTGCCTCTCTTTCCGACTAGTATTGTTGGCTACCTTGGGTCGTGCTCGGTGAATGTGTGTGCTCGCGCTCGGTGATTATTGCAGGTGGAGCCATATTTCTTGTTCCTTTTTTGTTATGGCAAAACAAGTTATGGACTGGGTGCGGTTAACGCTCGCTAAAACCATGTGAACCCTTTGAAGTTATGGAGTTTGAGGATCTATTTGAATTATCGAGTAACCATGATGAAGACAATACGGACAATATTGGCTTATCAGGTGAAGCAGCAGCAGATGCTGCTAACAAAGACGATGGTAGTAATAAACAACAGTTAAGACACATGTTTTCTGGTGGAACGATTAATTATAATGAAGGTTGCAACGTTATTTTCAATTTTATGCAGCCTATAAAATGATTTAATCAGCAAACTAGTATTTTTAAAGTCTTAAAACGCATAATGCACTCGTTCATTTACTGCGGTTCATGACATTTAAATAAAAAATACTTTAACATTTTTTATTACTTTTATATTGGTTTGTGTCATTAATAACATTCCAATTGCCAGTCTATAATTGACGAATTCGTTAATTTGCTGTGGCTGCTGACACTTATATATCCACAAATTCTTTCTTAACGTTTTTTAAAATTTATGTATTGCCGGTCTATAATAATCACGAATGTATTCGCCATTTGGATGCAAGAGCCAACCGCCATTTTGCTGCAAGAGATCGGCTCTTGCACTGTGCGTTCTTGTTTCATTGTTGCGCTCCTGCATCATTACATTGTTAAAAGAGGACTGAGAGGCATCATGAAAAGATGGCGCAGGCCGTGAAGGAGTTTCTACTGGAGCAAAAACGAAACGGCAAGCTCCAACACGGAGACATTCTTGCTGGTGTTGTGACCGATCAGTTATATGAGGAACTGTTGGTGTTAGCAGTGAAGCGAAATATAACCAAATCAGATCTGGACCAATATGGAGTGACTGGAGAAAAGGTGAGAAATATGGCTAGATTGGAAGAAAATGGTGTGAAACAATTGAATGTCAACAATGGTCCCGAACAATTGTGTGTCAACACTGGTGTGAAGAATAAACCAAGTGGGAATATTAGTGAGGGAGTTTCATATGCGGAGATAGCTCAAGTTAATAAGGACCACGAGTACGGTCAGCGACGATTTGAGGCAGAGGGAGTTGAAGATTTTGATCAAGACCAGTATTGTGGGAGTTTATTGATGCTTAAAAAATTGTATAAGGGGAGCTTGGCCAACTTCCAGATGCAGAAGTCCTTTGTATTCATTGCCGACCAGGCAGGCAGACCCTACTGCTCCACACATCTGCGTGATGCTTTGGCGAAAATTGTGAACTTGGAAGAAGTTACTGGACTATGCTGGCTGAGAGCCAATAACGTATTTCGAGTTACGTTCTCCTCGTCAGGTGCCAAAGAAACAGTGAAGCAGCACCGGTCCATTATGGTGAACGGGTTCAAGGCAGAAGTGTTTGACCTCCACGAGAGGCTGGTGCGAGTCCGACTGCACTGGTTACCATTGGAAACCAAGGCAGAAGAGATAAGGCAAGCGTTGGTGAACTATAGCACCATGGAAAGCCACAGCTTTGAGTACCACACTATGGAGGTGTTGCGGCACTGTCGCACAGGTGTGCACAGTGTGGTCTTGAAGTTGACAGAAACGGTTCTTTTGGATGAGATACCGGATATTGTGGGTGTTAAAGGTATTCCGGTGCTGTTAGCTATTGCAGACAGAGTCCCTAGGTGTTTTAATTGCAGAATTCGGGGGCACGTCCACAGATTTTGACAGAATGTGCATTGTGTGGTGTGTTGTGTGGCAGTGCCAAAAGGAGCCCTGTGTCGACATCTACAGCGCAGTGCAAACCGTGATGAACCCCAGAGAGAGAGAGAGTAACACAAGGGAAGAGGAGGCAACGGCTCAGCAGTCCAGTAGTTCAGCAGTGCATGGTGCGGAGCAGGGTGGTATAGTGGGTGCCAAGGTGGAGGTCCAGTCAACTGTGTCAGGAGGGGTGGTTGGTGCAGGGCAAAGGTAGAAGGTCGTAGAAGCGGCCTTGGCTTGTCTCCTCTCCCAGTCCTCAGGCGTCAAAGGTGTACGGCCAAGACGTGTTGGTGGTGCAGACGAGTGGTGAAGTGGGTGCTTCAAGGTGCAGTGCGTCGGCGAGTGAATCGTCAGTGTCGGGCCCAATGCTGGTGTCTGTGTCACCGGATGCCAGTGATAGGGAGGAAGTGTGTTCGGCGGTGCAGGCTAAGCCTCCGGTGTCGTTCCTGGTGGAAATGTCTCCGGAAGGAGAGGAGGAGGTCCGCATTGAAGATTCCACAGTGGAAGTAGTGGCAGAATGGGGTGAAACCCCAGGTGGGTTGGTCGAGATGGAGGTGTTGCCTGACTATGGTGTTGCAGGCGTTGACAGTGTTAAGGTTGGGCTTGGCTAAGTTGAGCCATGTGTCACCGGGGAGAGTTACTCGGGAGCTTCTGGAGATTCTGAGATATTTTGTTGTTATGCTGTTGTGTTTAATGGTTGGTGGAAGTGGTTGTTAGGTTAGCTTTAGTTTTAGTGTTACATTAGAGATGAGCGAATGACGTATGGTCAGTATGCTCAGGTAGTGTAAATGAATAAATAAATAAATGAGGCAATAACCGGGTAATAAGCATTGTTTAAAGGTGGGATGCGTATTGTGAAAGCCCAAAGCATTGCATAACATAACCATCGACGTCGAGCGAGTTCTGTCAGCAGCCACAAGTAGCGCACTCACGAGTAAATGTTGCAAGTTCTTAAGAGACTGCCTTGGTACATAGCAGACGTACTAGATACTTTGTTGGAGAAGGCGATACCGTGCAAACTCTGTACTGGCTTAATGGTCACGATTTTTAGTTTGTCTCCACGTCCTCTGGTGGCGGTTTTAACGAGGCAGAATGGATTATTCTGTATGCGCAGGAGGTAGGTCCCACTGAATGCCTTCGATCAGCTCAGTTTGATAAACCGTAGTTCCACTTCCTTTCCATAGCTGGTGTTGTTAAGGGGTTGGTTGTTCTGCTTATACCAACCGTACACGGCTCGCTTCGTGGCTGCATTGTTTTGATTCTTATTATCGTTGGCTTTTCGTTGGAACAATCAAACAAAAGAGCGACTCGTGGCTTGCCAAACAACAAAATGAAAGATGTTTCTGTTGCCCACAGAATTCTATCTAGAGGGTTCTGAGAACTCGAAGAAAAACAGATAGATTGGGTGGAATACATATATCCTTCTTTACTGAGAAGTCAGTAGTGGGTACTGGCTAGAATCGAAGGCTAGCATCTCGGGACACGAAAGGGCCATGATGCGTTATTATGAATCCATGACAAGAACCAAATGCCTGCAGTTTAAGCTAAAAGATGCCACACCGAGAACTTCTACTGTTACAGTGCAACTCCTCAAACGGGACTGCTATCGCTTGGCTTCTAGGCAACGTGGTTGCATTGACCTATGACGATATATTCATGCAGATTCATGATTTAGGGCGCAGTAAATGTGATACTTTCGCTTTGAGATTATGGGATGGCAGCCACCATAATGATTGTCATGGAGTATAAAATATTGGAGAAACTCAAGTCCGAGGAGTAGGGTAAAACACGCATAGTTACAGTTAAACTGTGATACTCTTTGCAAAATTTATCCTAGCACAAGCAAAAGTTTGAATTAATTTTCCAATAGCTGTTCGATTTTCTACATTGATGTTTGCATCGTTTTTAAGATATACAGCGTTTTCACATTTGCGGCAACCTGCTCAGTATATGCATTGCCTTTGTAGCACTATTACGACAGAAATGATGAATTATGAGATGTGTATCTCACGAATCTCATTCAGGCGAGAGCAGAGGCGAGAACGGAGTACAACAGGCGCCGCCATATTTCTTTTATTTTTGAAATTGTTGTTTTAATCTGAAATTACTGTCATGCTCTTCTAGGGGGTTACAATAATTTTGTAAATTAAATAAATAAATAAATATAAATTTAGGATTGGTGGACACAGTTTACCATATATTGTCCTAGATCTCATTCAGACGAGAACCGGAAGTTGGCTGGCGCCATGTTGGCGTTACTGATGTCGACCAAGCGCCGGAAGGAATGCTGCTTGCGAAGATTTCGAATGCACTGTTTCTAGTACAGTAGCGATCTCCTGTTTTGACACGCCATCTTACAGGAGTAAAAACAAGATTATTCGAACAACAACGAGTCGCCCATTGTTGTAGCTATTCTGATAGCATGATCGCATGCTACTCATGCATCTCGATCTCTGATACCTTATATTATTTTAGTCTCTAATAGGGTGCGTGGTGTATGACCGAGACCCTTTCAGAATAAATTCAAATTCAGTAGCATGATCATAACATGGGTTTACTTCCTGCTTCTACTCCAAGCAGCCCACTAAACCACGTGATACCATACTTGCTGCAGTGCATACAATCACGCAGTGTTACAATCGCCCACTGGATGTTGCTTTGGGTGCGAACAAGCGCCTCCCGTAACGAAGTGAGGTGATTGCTCCAAGATGCTACTCGATCCAAATACAATTAGCGTGAGACAAACAGCAGTGAAATAATGCTACACTGACAACGGACGATTACTTCAACGTCAGGCAGGGAAGCATCTCACGCAACTCTCTGTCAATTTGCTCTGCCTGATTGTGGCACCTTAAGCTTTTTAATAGTAGTATTTTTTGTTTGTTTGTAACATTTACATTTATTAACCGAATTTAATTATGTCTGTTGGGTTGGTACTGTCTAATGATTCGTTATATGCTTCAACTTTACAGCAGTGGTCTACAACGTTCCGTAGTTACAAAGTTGAAACATGATGACGGGCATGTCACGGTGAAATGAAATCTAACTTGCAAACGGCCTTCTAACCACCCTGGAAGCTCATCCTCGATCCTCGTCTTTATTTCAATCGCAACCGCTATGCGGTAACAGTGGACCCTGGTTCATCCATTCCCTTACAAACAAAAACTTCAAGTGTGCCGTAAAAGAATAGGGGTTATATGATTGAAGTTTCACTTTACTTGTTAAAATCTACACAGATAACAATTTATGATTTTCAATTGATATAATCTAATGTATAATTGAGAAAATTGCATCTGTTTAAGTTCTGATGTGCTTTTGAAAAATATTCTTAAAACACAACTTAAGCAGATGCAATTTTCTGAACTGTACATTTGTTTATTTAAATAAAAAATCATCGATTTTTATCCGTGTACTGTTTAACAAGTAAAGTGAAACTTCAATTATATAACCGGTTTTTTACAGCACATTTGACGTTTTTGTTTGTAATTCGCATAACCTTTTTTTATGGCTGTGGCTACTGTGGCGTCGTGGACCCGTGCATGCTGCACGATGATTGAATTTTCTGAACTTAGCTTTTCCCGGTGTTTTATCGCCTTAAAAAATTAACTGGCGCTCTCAATTTCTTCCCCCCCCCTCCCTCCTGTAAACCTCAACCCCAACACCTTCCCAACTGAACTGCGCCCTCTCCCAGACTCCTGCAATGTGGGGTGTGTAGCTTCCCGGCACCTTACGTGTTCGCGCTTTGTTTTTGATGCTCAGCCCTACGCCTTCCCCCTTCAGAGAATCGCCCCCCCCTCCCCCCGAAATGTGACAGTCTGCCTCCTACCCTTCTTTCTCGCCCTTGTCATCCTTCCCTGGCCGGAAATCGGGACATTCCCACGGATGTGTTGGTGTAGACCCGGAAAAGTCACAATGAAGTTTGACTGAAGTCTAAAAAAATCCAATCAGTGAAAAAACCAGCATTTAGTAAGCAATTAACTCCGCTCATCAGCGAACGTCAAACCGTCGACAATGGCACACTCCACAACAAAATAAGATTCATTGTCATTATAATTGTTTCAATTATAATTGTTGTTCATTTACCGAGTATGAACGGTAAACAAACAAACAAACAAGTATGAACGGCCGCGCACGCAATGATTGTTGCGGCTTACTTTGAAACAATTCAGCTCAGCTCAGAAAGCCTAATTCTACTAAGCAAATAAGCTGCCAATCGTTAATAGCTGCCAATTTTGAGGCCTCGAAATTAAGAATGTAGCTTAGTTGGTTTAAAACTAAACGGGTTTAGCTGAAACACAGGGTGTTTCATTTCACCCATAAAGTATGAACTGTTTTCATGAAAGTTTGAAATGCATAACACGTGCACCAAGAATTGTTGAGCAGAGACATCACACGTGCACGAAGAATGAAAAAAAACGTTACTTTTAATTGTAACGATAATATTTAATTGTTGCTGCTGCTGATCCTTTAGCGCGTACGGTATTCATATAGTAGATGAGATGTTTGTGCCTAACTTGGCAGGATGCATAATTGTTGGCAGTATTTTTTTTTTCATTTGCAAAGGTGTAAACGCGCGCACATGCAGTGATTGTTGCTGTCCACTTTAAAGCAATTCAGCTAAGCTCTGAATGCCTGCATCTCCGAAATAAATTGACCATTCTATCGTTTCTAGCTGCCAATTGTGAGGCCTCGAAATTAACAACGTAGTTTAGTTTGGTTGAAAACTATATGCGTTTAGCTGGAACATGCATTCTTTCAAAGGGTTCAAAGGGTTTTAGCGAGCGTTAACCGCACCTGGTCATCTGCCCGACGATTCTTGCATTTCAACCATCAACAATCAACTGTTTATGAAAATATTGATAGGAACCGAAATATTATCATTTTAAAAAAAAGTTTTGGTGGTGGGAAGACTTCAAACAAATATATAAAAACATATATAGCAGAAACAATAACTCCATATTAGCTACCGAGCTCACATAACTAGTCGTTGAGCTAGCCGCAATGGGCACTGGAGGTAAAAAAAAAACAAGCGACGTCTTTTAGTCAAGCTAGTGTTGTGAGAGCAGATTTGTTAGACCTAAAAAACGTTGTTCTGTGTAAACCCTTACGCTTCGTCACAAATGTAAATCGGAAGGGAAAAAAGATTCCACTTGCTTAAAATTGCAGCAGCTGCCGACGAAGCAAAAAAATTGAACATTTTTAAGTCAAAGATCCGGTCTTACAGCATCGGCTTGACAAACAACACTAATGTTTTTGACTCCGTGTATATCTAGTACCACTTGCAGCTAGCTCAACGACCCTCTCCAGACAATAACTCTGCAGTAAGTAAGTATGCAGTATATATATAGCTCGACTTAACCCTCGGTCCCATAGCTGGGGTCAAAAATGACTCCAGATCATGTTTTTTTGCCAAATTGCAATACTTAAAATTGTTTTCAAGGGTTCATCTTTGGTGACATTTCATTTGAATATTTTTCCAAGGTGTTCATAAAAAAAAACCAAAAAGTTTTTAAATTGAATGTAATGTTTGCATTTCTTTTCAAAGTCCTTTGGGGTCAAATATGACCCCACAGTAGGATTAATTTAAAATAGTCATCACAATCTGCAGCACATGTGGCACATGTGGTTTTGAGCAGCACTTGGGTCACAATCTCTGTCGAATACAGACTGAACCACCTTCTATTATTTTACCGGCAAGAACTTTCTGGTGGCTTACGCCTTACATAGGCGTGTTGTTGCTATTCTTGTGTTGTTGTCTTTTGCAGTTATGTTGTCTCGTTGTTTTCCTTATAGGCTTGGTCAGTTGCCTTGGTTCGAAATCACTATAAGCAGCGAACGTTTCATGCCGATACTGACTCTCATATTACTACTAGAAAAGCCCGTGCTACGCACGGCTGGTCTTGAATGCACCGTTTGCAACACTGGTACGGAAACAATTCCATGCTTCACCGAATTAAATTTCTTCAATCCATATTTTGTGCACACTGGCTTACAAACGTTTTCACCGAATTAAGTTTGTTCAATCCAATTTTTACGCTGATTTTCTTTAACTTGACTCACTCAATCACCGCATCGTGTGACTCAAATCGGATGAACCGTTTTAAAAACTGGCACGCTCATTACTCGAGTTTTCATCTTCACAGTCTTCAATTCTGCGATCTTATTGTGTAGATAGTGAAGTACGGAAGCATCTAGGACTATGACAAAAACGTAGCGTGGGTTCAATCATAGACAATTCCAGTTGGATATTGGAGAAGCGAAAACTGTAGATTTGCAGACTGTCATGGGCACCCAAAGACTTTAAAAAAAAAAGGGGGCTCACGATTGAAAAAAATGGTAAAAAAAACACAATTTTCAATGGTCGATTTAACTAAAGAAAATCAATATTTTTCTTTTCCCGATAAAAAGAAGAAAAATCCGGTATCCTCCCCCCCCCCCCCACGTAAAGCAACGAATCTGAAAACCACTCAATTCAGTACACTTGAATCACGATCGAGTCCCTCGAACAACCTCAGCTTTTAATGTTTTTTTTCTTTCTTCATGTAGTTTATCTTTTTGCGTTTAAAAAAACGCGTGGGGGCGGGGGGCGGTTGTAGGGGAGTACCTGCCCCAAGTACCCAAATGTGCGGACGACTGTGTAGACTGCGCTGCGGAAATTGTTGCATAAATCCGGCAACACCGGGCAGCGTTCTCTCTCGGAATCGGGTCTGCGATGTGAGATTCGAGAGTAGAGCCACCGTCGCGCAGCACGCTCTTTAGTTTGACAATCGACCGCCAGTTGGCAGCATCAACCGCGCGCATTTGATTGATCCAGTTTTTTTTTTCTTTTTCCAAACTGGCTCTTGTGGAATAACGGAGTTGTTGTAATTGGGAAACGTAACCTGTAAAAGTAAGCCCGGGTTGTTCGATAAAGATGGAAACTGGTAACTGGATGCTCTTAGCACGTGAAGAGTTCCAGTGAACCAGTATGATTAACTTGTCCCCACTAATTCACGACTTATTTTTCGACAGTTAGGCTATTGCAGCTACATACCCAGCCTCCTGCTCACTTTCTGCGCCGCTAAGAAAAAGATGGTGAAAATAAAAACAAAAAAATAACTAGCCTACGTTGTGGGTAATGGGTTTACAGTGGCACTACCACCGATTAAAAATCGTACTGTAGTGCCATCTAGCAGCAGCGTAGTGTTAACCTTCACAGCTTGCTCCAAGGTGCACGAAGACATACCAAATTTCCACTCAGTGCTTAAGGAGGTCGTAGCTTGTTTGTTTCGTTAAAAGAAATGGCGTTGTGCATTCCTTCGCTCGCTGCAAGCGAGTGCTAAATAGCACTGCATAGTGTTAGATTGTTGCCAGATTATGCAGACTTTCAGTCGGTGATAGTGTCACTTTAAAACTAACGACAAAAACTCCAGTGTATAAAGAAGGGACACAAACAAGAACAACGTTTTTTAAGGATTCCAAATGCGCCTTACCAACACTACACAGGTTCAGTTATGGACTTATTTCACTGGGAATGGAACCATCGAACTCCGGATCACAACTCTAGATCATCTCTCCAAGGCCAAATACATTTTATTTACAGGGTCAATTTATCAAACCAGTCAAATTCTGTCAATCTGATTGCGAGCATGCTCTGATCAACTGCAGTGACGTAAGCAGGAATTTTTTCTTTGGGGGGGGGGGGA
>JAHWFP010105107.1:87098-115399 GCA_023313725.1 Lithobius niger | reverse complement strand
TATATTATATTATATTATATTATATTATATTATATTATATTATATTACGTAGCTCCGCTATGAAGACACTCCAATGTAATCTTAGACCGCGCATCACGCGATAACCATGCACAAGGACTATCCAAACCAAAATTTGCATGCAGTAGCACGGGAGTTCGGGCAAAATTCATCAAAAGAAAAATTCGGAATCGGACATGGGGTTGAGGAACCATCAGGGTGACATAATGGACGAATAGCAAGAGCCAAAATCAAAACAACAACGAGACGTGAAGTCGTTTTCAATTGTTCCAGGCATCCGATTGTTAAAAGATTGATTGTTGATGATAAACAGGCGGCGTTAGGCGGTAATAATTCAAATTCAAGATATTTTCACTTTTCGTCGATCGAGTTGGTTGTTTGAATAAACCATTTTCACGGTTTTTTCACCACCTTTCCAATGGACCAAACCCCAAGCAGCTATCTCTTATTGTTTAGAAATTACAAGGCAAATCCGATCCGATCCGATTGACAGCCAAACAGCAAAGAAAACGGAGCCCGCTCCATTATGTCGACAGTGGATCTGATGACGGCCCTGGTTATTATATTAGCCGTTCTACCGTTAAATCACCAGGGAACCGGTCCCTCTTTGCCTTCAACAGTCGTTCTTGCGTTCAACGATACCCAACACACAATTTAATGGTTTTGGGGGACTTGAAGGCCAATACATCACCGCCTTCGTATCGAAGCGTGATTGACCATATGAAAAGAGCATTCTTCCTGAACGTTTTCTGTCGAATGGCTTTAATTAGAAAGTATCTGCCGCATGCTTTTTTAATTCTGACTGGAAAAAGTCCAACGAGTCCGAGCAATGACACACGAGTTGAACACCGGTATTTAGTTGATCCCTTCGGATGCACGGCTTTGATTGATTAAAGTTTGTCACTGCAAAAACATTCATTCCGATTGATGAAGTAGTTATTTAGATATAAGTATCTGAAACACACATTAGCATTCGTTTTGCATAAGCTTACATAAGTCAATAACGTATCTTGTAAATAACGAATGACAAACGTTTACAGCTCAGTATCTGTTTCATCAACCGGAATGAAATTGTTTGCAATAGGTGGTTTAGTTTAGTGAATACCTATTCCCCTCCAATACCCTTCCCCCCCCGCCCCCAACGCGACAGAACTATCACTGCATCCGAAAGGGGTGAACTAAAACACGGTTAAAACATGTGAAACTCAATCTGTCGCCGTGTGGAGTTCTGGAAGTACTTACAAAGAACTTTTACCACTCGAAACTGAAAAACAAAAAAAGGTTTGCGGCCGATAGTTCCTAACCCTATTCGAGTGACCTATTCATACGGTCAGTCTCGTACCGATGCTCGGGTGGTAAGGTATTGGCATGGAAGTCGCCAAATATTACGAAATGCATCGTTAGGTATTGTTCATGTCGATTGTGGTATGTTAAAGATCCTGGGGTTTTCGCTTGGATTCTCCAGCTAAATGGTTCTCTCATCATCGTGGGGGAAGATAATCCAATTTCGGTTCGTGCTCCCTAAAAACAAACAACAACAACGACGTACCATACAAAGTACAGTCTCAGCACAAATGGTCTTGGCCTGCAGAGCATAATGCAGCAAAAATAACGATGAAAGTTTCACAATTAAAACATCTAACGCCGTTGGACGCACACTACTACGACGGTCCCTTCACACGTACGTACGTACGTTTGAAACCATGAATCATACCAACAAAAAAGTTTTACAAAAGAGCCGAGGCCGCAAGCATTCGCCTCTTGCCAGTGAAGGCAGCAATTTGTTTTTCTATGATTCCGTGTATAGCATGCCAGACAAGGCTCAAGTCAAAATTGTTTAGTTGTTGGCTCCTTTCCCGTATTTAGCAGCCAATAGACTACCGAACAGTTAACAGTAACTGTTTTAGCCAACATTATTGCTTTGCGCGAATCAGCACTAATGTTGTTTTTGGAAGGATACGCGTGACAGACCACGATTTCCCCCTCCTCCCTTGTTTGTGTACAAACGTTGGTCTTACGAAGAGGAGGCGTCCATGTTTGTCTGACCGATTCTTTTTTTTTCCTGTTTTTTTTTCCCCTCTATCCGCTTCGCTTCTTTTCCCGCCTTTTCCCTGGCGTTCGTTCGTCGCGTGTTACCTCAACCGGAAATGGAAGCTGACAGACGCGCACGCGCTCTCCGTCTCTTTCGTCTTGGCTGTCGCTTTTTCTTGGGCTTTACTTGCACCTCCCCCGTCCCGCCCCCCCCCCTCTTCATCTCCCTTCAACCTTCGTTCCCTTGTTTCTTTTCCCATTCCTCCCTTTATCCTAAAATGGAATCTCCTGTCCCTTGGATTCTCTCGTGCCAACTACAAGTGTTAAGCCATCGACAATCCCCATTTTCATCATTAGGGTAGGACGACTATAGTTGTTAGACGTTGTTCAGTAAAGCCTTAAACTGACTGCAGCAGTAAGGTTTAACGTGGACTAAACACCACAGTGTCACTTTAGTTTGTTTGTTTGTTCTTATTTTATGTTTTGACCTCGGTTCAGTTAAAGCTTATCGTAAACATCAAACAAGCTCGTTTTTGTTTACTGATTAGTAGAAGGCTAAAGTTAACTTACTGCGTACGCATCCTGCCTACATTACCAACGAAACCGGTAGCTTCCAATACTTCCAACTTGACAGGAATGTCGCAAAAGTGGAAGAAATTAGCAACGGCAATGAAGTAGCTGATTGTTATTCACCGTAAAACTACAGATAGGTGTAGTTATTGGTGGGAACATTTCCACGTAGTACATACAGCGATTTCAAATTTTCAATCATCTTCTCTTCGACCGCTTTGCAAAGTTCACTAGCACTAATAATAATTGAAGTGAAGAAATGTGATTCATTCAATGTACCATGCTGTTTACCTTTTCGCGTGATTCGATCGTTTAAATCGTTACATTGAAAATACAAATTCGGCCGTTGTTTATCCAACTGGTCTTCTGAGATCTATGAACCATCGGATTCAGTTTTTTGTCAGTTTTTTTTAATTCCTCATAAAAACTTTACGGATTTGTTGATAAAAGGATTTTCTGAGTTGGGTGGTGAAATCCGCAACACGCTAGCGCAGATTTTTAGTACTGTCTAACACTCCCCATTTATATTGTAACTCTTTCTCCTTATCAAATCAAAGACGAAAATTAATTTAAAATTTCGTTAAGTGCTAAAAATTAATTAAAAAACTCCGTTAAGTTGCTCATACGTAAGTGGCTAGATTGCCAACGTCAATTCACCATTGTGTTAAAAATGAAAAAGTGGGTTAAAAATTGTTCTTAAGTAGGTTAAAAATGAAAACATGATACCGATTTGTCATAAAATTGTCATAAAATTTGGATTCGTTTTGTTATAAAATTAAAAAAAAATACGATTTAGTCGTGCGAGCCCTGTAACAAAAGACTAAAACAGGCTTACATACTCGAAAAGCGTACCTTATTCTAGCTGCATGTCGAATTTCGTGTCTGAAGGCCTTATCAGTATTTCGCTATTTGAGGACATCTGTCACATACGGTTTAACAACGAACTCAACGTATTAGCCTGTCAGCCAACTGATAATTAGCAGAGACCCACTCTGCAGAAGCCGCAAAGTTACGCGATCACCATTTGAGCTTGTTCTTAACTTGTCCTCTTACTGATTGTCGACCATTAATCCCCTGTTACAATTTTTTGTTTTGTTTTTGCGTGTTATGCGAAATGAAGCGTTTTCTCGCAAGAAACTCCCCCCACCAGCTGGCTTCTTGTAAGCATGAAAACTAGGCAGAGCAGCCGATCTTCCCTGCCTAGGGACAGCAACATGTTTTCTTATAAATAACGGCATGGCGTAGAAGGCGCTATGTCCAAACGTAGCATCCGATATTTATAAGGACATCTCTAAAACGTTAAGCGAAGTAATCTGTAGTTCAGTGAAAATTAGTATTCATGACTCGCACCCCCCCCCCCCATAACAGCCTGCTTGCCCTCCTCCCTTACTCAAGAAGTGCTTCAGATGAGAGACACCCGCTATTCTAAGTACCCCGCTAAAAAGAAATATCTTTTCTTGTACATATAACAAAAAATATAGATAAAAACAAGTGGGTGCGTACCCAAAACTTATAACAAAGAACGTATTAAAAAAAATTTAAAAATGCCGTCATCCAGATCCAAGTATGAACGTCAAAGCATATCGTACCAAATTTCGTGCGCTTTTGGCCGCAGTTGCAAAACATAAAAACGGACAAAACCAACTGCCAAATCGATGAGTTAGGGTGGTGGTGGGGAGGGGGGGGGGGCCACCAAACGAAATTTGCAGCATCTGGCGCAATCTAGTTTTCTCTTGCGCATGCGTGTAGCGACCAACGGAATGCATTAACACAACAAACAAGCCACGTGCTCCATTAATTATTGAGTAGAAATGTGGTACCTCCTCGTGCACCTGCAAACAAGCTGTAAAGATTAATGATGCTACTGCCACTAGATGGCGCCGCAGTAGAATACAAAGAACTACCGTGGCGCCATCTAGTGGCAGTAATATCGTTAATCTTTACAGGTTGCTTCCAGGTGCACGAGGACGTACCAAATTTTCACTCAATAAATAAGGAGGAACGTGCTTGTTTGTTGTGTTGTATTAAAAGATATTTGTTTATGCATTCCATTGGTTGGTGCGAGCAACGCTAGAGAGAACTTTACGGCGCTACATGCTGCAGACTTTCAACTAGTGGCTACCCGCCTTTAAAACGAGACCCCTCTCGATTCGGTCTTCGCAACGTTTGCCTGTGGTTGACTCTGTGTTACAAAGCCATGTCACACATTGGCCATAATCAAAAGTTGATAGGGATATTCATTGAGTTAGACCGAACGGCGCAAGGTGATAAAAATCCCAAATGCCGGCCTAAAGCGGTGTTAAAAAAGGGTTTAAAGTTGTAAATCTTTCTTCAGAATTTCACCAGACTTTCATCAGACAATATGGTTACGAATACATTATACCCGGAATTAAAATTGTATAAAAAAATTGTTTTTAGCTTACGACTTCTAAACCGCTTATCAGGATGAAAATAAACCTGTTGCGAATAATCAGAATAACATTTTTTTAAAGAAAGGTATTTTTCAAATATGTGAAATCCAAGATAATACCAGAATATGGAGTTCACAAAAAAACATTGTAGACCCCCTTCCTAAACCTTTTATCGGATTTGCACCAGTTACGAATAATTTCAGAATTAGAAGAAGCCCGTAAATGTCTTTAATCACAATTTTGCGCACCCTGGGTAACAAACGTTGATTTTCGTTCGCTTCGCTCACTCAATCAGCGCATCTCACTCACCACTGTAATACCTTCTTTCCCCTTGCCTTCTTGCCTGCAGTGACAGTGTGGTGTCACCGAATTTCTATGACAGGCACTACATGTGAACAACTCAGTGCTTAATTTCAGTTTGTCATCCTTCTTCCCTCTTGACTTACGGGCGTCTTAGATAAATCCGGATTGTTTAATTTTTTATGAATAATTCTCAATACCTGCTTATTTCCAGCATCATCAACATCCGGTGAATTTCAGCCTACGCTTTGCGGCTAGCGTTTGCTGATTTGTATTGTTATTAGGATAACAATATGTTATTGCTATTAGGATAACAATGTTTAAAACAATGGAAAAGAGTCGCAGTCCGGAATGGCACGACCAATCGGAATTCTGTGTTAAGGTGCCAATCTGAACTACGGTAACTGTCCATGGAGACCATCTGCACCAAGTATTAACGAAGGAGATGCAGGAACAAAATTCACAATAAATCGGCTCGGTGGGCTTTTAATATTTAGATTAAATCTCCTTAAAGTTAAATCTTGTTAATGTGTTTATTGTAAAGACAGCTCCTCTGAACCAGATTCGTCATGTATGTAATGGATAAACACCGGGAAAAAAAAAACACTATTTGCGGGAAGTGGGAAGGGTGGGGTGGCAAAAGACATCAGTTGGCAAGACCTGATAATTTAACGCTTTGTCTAAAAACCATGTATGTACGCCCTTCGGCCTAAACTGAAGGAGTGTATTCCTACCAAATGTCGCTCGAATATGTGCATACAATCCCAAACTGTAGCGGCCGTATTAACGGCCGAACTTACCTTTTTGCCTGGTTTTGAGTGCCCAGCCCATTGCCCTAAAGAAGTAAACAATTGCTTTCATCACAAAAATGATGTTGTTCTGCCCAACTTCAAAGCATATACTTACTCGTCAAAGTTTGTTCGAGTCGGTTTGTGCATTTGGTTGTAACTGCGGAATAAACAGAACGTTACAAAACAAAAGCTGGAAAGTGCACAAATATACATCAAAACTCAACGTTTCGGCTCATATCAGAGCCATTATCAAGAGTGGCAAGAAAAACAAATTACAAATAGCTCAAGAAAGCCATGAGTCAATTTGCGGGTAAAACGTCCATCTTAACAAGGACGTGTTAAGGACGTGTTAAAAACGGACAGAACCATACAGCAATTTTAAAATTTTAAAACTCGAGGGAACTTCGACGTGTACTTGTGGCTAGCATCACACGAAGTGCCAGTCATTAGCTGAATCCAACATTTGTATGGGTTTGCTGAGGGCTCCCTGGCTTCGGAATTTGTAAACTTGAAATATTTTTAATAATTCGATGTAAACTATGAACCTATTGGTGTTGGGTTGAATGTGGTTGTGCACCTGGGAGGAATGTTCAAGATATAAACGGGTATGGTAATTAGGCATTTGGAATAGAATTTTGGTTGTGAAAACGGATATACCTGGTTTTGGTGAAGCCGAACAAGTGAATTGATTGAATCTTTAAGTTTGAAGTTAGATTTGTGAGGATGGAGGCGCTGAATAACTTTTTATTATTAACTTTGTCCCATCTTTTAAATAACGAATAAACAGAACGACAAACTGACAGAGCCAAATGCCAAATCGCCAATTAAAATAGGATTTCGCTCGATTTGCTCGCTCGGTCAGGTACAACTTTTTCAATAAATAAATAAACCGTACACTGAAACCGAAAAAAAATTCTTCCTACCTTGTCAGACAATTTTGAACCTTTTCAAGAGTTGTTTTCAACAAACACACCAATAAACTTTCAGCTTGACTTTTTTTTACCTAGAGCTAACTATTCCAAATTACCAAAAATAAAAAAAACTATTTGGGCTGATCTAGCAACCCTTCCGACGAGAGCAACAAAATTCTAATTTCATTTTTTAAATATATTTTCTTGACCATTTTCCTGACCAGTTAGGTGGAAAATGAGACAGCTGGGCCCACGTGATGCGTTGGCCGTGAGAGCAAAGGGGAGGGGGGGGGAAGGGGGTGTTGCTGGGGAGAAAGAGAGTACAGCAAAGGGAAAAAAGACTGCCTATGCAGATAGAAGGGATGGTGGGGAGAGAGGGAGGGGAGATAAACATGGAGGGAGGTAAAGTGGGGGAGTCAAAGCCTCGTGCTTTCTGCCATCCCGCTCTCCTAAACGTAATCTGGTTGTGTGATTTTCTATTAATGACGACGATTGGATTGGGATTCATTGGGGCGCACTGGAACCGACGCCTGCTAAAGGGGCGCTGCTTGCAGAGGAGGGGGTTGGGGGGGGGGGGGGAGAAGGGGAGCGGGTAATCCTTCCTTTTAAATTTAATAAAGATAAACAGATAAAGTTGGGAAGTCAGAAATCGAAAGCGGTTTTCGAAAATAAGAACGTGAGAAGTGCTATTAATTTCAAATTGCGTGAACTCCTTCAGGATCGCATTGAGTTCCAAGCACTGTTTCGGTAGGGACTCTGGTCAGTGGTGGCACTCGAACTGGCATTCACCTGGTATGGAAACGAAGACGATGACAACTGAGGCGTTCTTGCTCGCTTTGCTCCGAGAACTACCGTTCCTGGCAACTCCTCGCAAAGTTACTTCCCCCACCTTGCAGCCCTGGAGTCCTTGGCGAATTACAATCCTCGGAACCCCTTGACACAACGTGTCCAAGCTTTGCTTTCCCGCTTGCCTGGCCAGCGGAAAACCGTGTTTTTCTGCTGGATCCCGGGCCATGTTGGGATAGCAGGGAATGAACAAGCTGATTCTGCTGCGAAAGGGGCCCTTTCTGGCCCTCTCGGTAGGGATCTCAGCCTTGTTCCCTCAGATGCCTTTCCAACTCTGCGTCTGAGGTTACACGCTTTTTGGCAAACCTTGTGGGACAGACAAGACGGTAATAAGTTACGGACCATTAAAGGCACTGTCGAGGAGTGGCACTCGGCGTGTCGCCGCAGTCGCCGTGAGGAGGTTGTGTTGGCCCGTTTGCGGATTGGTCACACCCGGCTTACTCACTGTTTCCTTTTGCGGGGGGTTGACCCTCCTGAATGTTTTTGGTGTCGACGGCCACTTACGGTCCGGCACTTACTTGTTGATTGTCGCCATCTTGATGGTGTTCGTCGTCGGTTCCATCTTCCGCATGACATTGCGTGTCAATTGGGCGATAAGTCTATCCTCCTGTCCGGTGTTTTTCAATTTTTGCAGGAGGTACAGATGTATGACAAGATTTAGATTAGGGGTTTGAATAACATCTCTGTAATGTGTGGTGCAGTGGCAACCCGGACCACTACACTGTGACTGAGGTTGGCGCTAATGACCAAGTTGTCGACGCGCCATTAAGCCTCAATCCCCCCCCCCTTGCAGCAGTCCTCGTTCGGGGGGTTACATGGAATAAAGAGGTTATAATGACTTAAAATGGTATTTATCAACTCACGCCCTCTTGTGGTAACAGCACAGTTTTAGTTGGCAGTTATTTTTTTGGCCTCCTAAAGCTATTATTTCTGCAAAAGTAAGTTCTGGGAAACGCCGATTTATATTTAGTAATTTTAGGTTTAAAAAATTAACTAACTACTAGTTGTGTGACAGTCGCCCCCTCCGCCCCCATGTGAGTTTAAACGGTTACATAGCAAATACTAATATTTTGTTTAGGTGTCTTTATGTGAAACTTTAATAGCACTTTACTTGAATAACATAATTCTGAAGATTACACGTAATCGATTTTAAGGGGAAAAAAAGAAAAATTGTCGAATTAACGTCCTTTTCAAGTGCTTAGGTTACGTCGGGATGAAGAGGGATAATTTTGCTAGGAAATACGCAGGATTTTGAACCAATTTGTCATATAGCTGTTCAAAGAGTTAGAAATTTTAAACCCCCAAAAAACCGGTTTTAGTGGCTATTTTATACAGCTTTTGGATTTTCATGAACTTAAAAATCCAAAAATATACAAGATATTTGAAATTTGAGGATTATTCGCAACAGGTCGGCTTTCTTGGTTAGAAATTAAAGGCCAATAATTTTCCTGACGTTATTTTACGCCGTCATTTTGTATTTAAAAAAACCAACTTAATGAGATAATTCTTGAAGAAGATTATTTAGGAGTATGAGTCGTAGCCAGTTTGTGTACACAAACATTCTTTGGAAGAAATACGGATGCAGACCTATTTACGTTGCCTTTTGGACTCAGACTGCTTGAACGGGCAAATGAACCCACGACCCTTGAAACCAAAGGCACTGGCTGAGCGGTAGGACTTCGGCATGTGGTTTCAAAGGTCTTGGGGTTCATTTCCCCGCTAAGGCAGGCTGACATCTGAGTCCAAAAGGCAACGTAAATTCGAGTTGACCTCCCTTTTTGACACGGCATCAATCTCCATGGTACACGTGGGCACTCTTAGAAGTTGGAAGTACAAGGTGTCAAATCTTTTTTCTCAGTCCGGGTAATGCCAATATGGAATGCCTTGAGTTCTTCAACTGTCTGCTTGGAGACGGAGTCGGGGATTTCGACGTATGCTATTAAAAGAGCCGCTAGCTCGTTTTTGAGTTTTTGAGGATTTTGAGTATGGCGAAGTTCTATCCAACTCTTGCGCGTGTCCCTCTTTAAAAAAAAAAACCGGTGCGGTATCAGTGGCTCACACCCCTTCCGTCTACCAACCACAATACACGTGGTAAACTATTTTATTATTATTATTATTATTAATAACCCAAATAACTCATAACTATTTGGGCACAATAACCCAAAACTATTTTGAAAATGAATTTAAAACACCTAGAAAGGAACATGCGAAGAAATAAGAATTGGTTAAAGGTACCTTTATTGGCTAACTCGTATGATAAAAGAAATCTTAACTACTTAATACCGACCATTTTCAATAAAATTCCTCTTTGCCATAGGAATTACAACTGCAAACACATGATCAAAAGACAAATAAAAAAATGGTTGATATCTGAACAATAGGAATCAAAAAATTTTTCACAAAGATAAAACAAGGTGGATTAGGATATTTTAACATTACCAGTGTAAATAACTTGTGTATAGAAAACAACAATAACTTGCAATCGTTAACAAAATTGTGGATCATTTTACTTTTGTTTTGTCAGTGTAAATAATTTGTATATAGTTTTAATATGTAGAGTATTTATTAACTGAAGCATATAAATTATGTAAAAAAGTGTTTGTTGCTATGCAACCAGCAAGTTTGTATCCTACACATACAAACTCCTTCGAGTTTCGTGTAGTAAGTTTAATAAATTATGTTACTATTATTATTATTAAATAGGCTTGCATCCGTATTTCTTGAACATTTCTCCAGCCCAATTGGTTTTCGGCCCGACATCAACATTCTTTGAAAGATGCTTATAAAGTGAAAATGATTCTAAGTTTAAAATGATTTTAAAAGGTTGCGCCTACATATTCGGCACCACGGTTCCCAGGCCCGTTTCGTTTGGCAGGGTGATCGTTGTGCCCGGTACGTATCGCCTCTTTGCTTAGTAATGTCAGTGTTTTACACAACTAAAGATACAATAAAGATGAAATTGCTTATGCTTATTTCTTGCTATTTATTTGTGTTTATTTCTCCTAATACTGATTTTGTCCAGGCACACTTAGATTATTAGCACACCAAAAGTTTAATAAATAATATTAATCGTTGTCCATTTGGTAGGTATGTTAACAAGAACGAGTTGAAACCAACACGTAGAGGTCACCACCATCGCTTTCAAACGAAGCGATTCAGAGATTGCACTGTTTCTTGCTTTCTTTCGCATTATTTAAATAATTCATCCCGCTCACGTATTTTATATTCATTGCAACGAAATTTGATAGAATAATATTAACACACAAATTAGCAGGGATAGGGCAAAAGGGCAATACGCAGAGGGCGCCGCTATTGCCAGACAGAAACGAAACTTTGCAGTCACGACCTTCTTAACTGAAAACGTAGATAGCGGTGACTCATAATTCAGGATTATTCCACCAGAGTGCGTGGGCGATTTGCAAACGATGATAGGGACTGAACGGAAAGGAGGGGGGGGGAGGGAGGGGTGTGGCGCGAAGGAGGGGGAGGCACAGGGAGATAAGTGAGTGGAGGGGGATGGAGGGATTGCAACAGGACCGTTTCAGATTTATTGACTGTGTAAATTCCGAAATATTGGTCGTTAACATAAACAGTTCCAAGAAGTTTTCAGACGGAATAGGGAAGTACGTAGAAACTAACATGTTTTTCAAAAACGTCTTGTGTCATTAAGATGTTGGAAAGTTAAGGACTTCACTCGCCCTTTTAGGCTAAGGAAGTAGGATGGGACTTGAGTTACATGCAAAGTAATCGTGACACTATAGTCTGCTCCACATTATGTTTACAGGAAACTGACAGGGTGACGTCACGTTTCTTGCACTACTGAGTGCAAAAACACCTAAATATCCCACTCGTAGACTAACAGTACCTGTGCAGAGTCAACAAGTGTGATCTCTACATGTTTTTACCTTCGTAGTGCAAGGAAACGTGACGCCATACAGTCAGTTTCTTGCAAACATAATGTGGAACAAACTATAGCATAGACACTAATCGATACAATAGCAGTCACACAAATAAGGTGTCGGAATACGGACAACTAAAAAAAAAAATAGAATTAAAAGAGATTTAGAAACTTGTTATCACGGAAACAAGAGTAATTTAGGTGATGGCTTTGTTAAAGTGTTTGATATTAATAAGACTGATGATATAAGAAATTACGTAATTTAATTCAGCGTTTGTGTTGTAAGCAAATAGGCTAAAAGTGAAATATGCTAGATTGAGAACATACAGGGGGAGAGAATAAATACAGATGCAAACTTATTTACGTTGCTTTTTGGATTTTTATGTCAGACTCCTGAGTGGGGAATCGAACTTTCGGTTTTTCGTCTTTAATTATGGGGATAGATCATGATTCTCATGAGGAAGATTGCCAATCTAAGTTTTTCATAATACGCAAAACATTATAAAAAATTGAAAGACAATTTATTCACTGGCCAAGATGGTCCTTTTTGACAGGTTACGCAAAAAAAAAGGTAAGTTAGCTTAATAAACTGTAAGAACCAGCTGGACAAAATAAGCAGGAGTGGAGTCCCACAAGGTTCAATTCTAGGCCCACTTTTATTCTTAATTAATGGCTTACATGACTAGGTAACCTAAATACAACTTTATTTGCAGGAAACCTTTCTGTTGGCTACTGGATTAAATCAGAAATACAAGCTTAAGGATTAAAAAAATTATACTGGATAAACAGCACTGAATTTTGCGTGAGGAGATAACAGAATTTTTCTTAACAACCTGAAAAAAATGAAAATTAAGATAATACTCAGATTTTTATCCATGCTGAAAACTGCACTGGGATTACCAAATTGATCAAAGTCGGGAATTTAAAGCTCACATTACTGATTTAATACAGCAACTTAAAACGATGTGGCCTAAACGCCACTTTCTTAAAAAGCATACTAAGTTTTCCTAACAAACTTATTTTGAACTATGCTTGGCTTGCTTCCCACTTAAAATATTAATATTATTAAACTCGGTGGTTTTGTAAATACTAAAGATGAAAAAAAAAGACTACGAAAAATACAGAAAAAATTAATATTCTGTTTAAGGGTTCTGTTTGCAACCAAAATGGGTAAAAAATCCAAGCGTTGAAAAAATTCTTAAATTCGGCAATTAAGAATAATATTATTCGATTGTCATACAGAATTTTTTAAAGATGAAAACTAAGAGAAGTAATAAAATTCGTAACAAAACGTATCCAACTTATAATAAAAAAACAAAACTCGATGTACCAATTGTCAAAAAGAAATGCGGTACCAAAGGAAACGACACCGCCGAAATATTTTAAAATAATTTTTATAATTAACTTCCTGATGACATTCGGAAAATGAACAAAAGAAAGAACAGAAAAAAAAACTGAGGAATTGAGGAACTGGATGAAAGAAAGGGCGTTTTCCGTAGTTTGTTAATTCTATCATACATGCATACGCTGCTGATTTTTCAACATTACTAAATATTATCTTTTTTCAACACACTTCACTGGCTCTAGAGTAAAGATCTAGTTCAGCGAAAACGTTACCGTACTTTAAAATTTGTATTTTGTCTTGAAGCTGGTTTTAATAAACAGGACGAAATCTCTTAAACACCTTTATAGTAAATAAAGAAAGAAATCACAAGGTTTGGGGGTAATTGAAGCAAGCAGTCTGTATTAAAGACTGGCCTTGTGAGGAAACACAATACACTAGTCTGAGAAAGAAAGAAAAGACTACTGCCCCGACTGGGACTCGGACCCAGTACCCGCCCCAGTAGCGCAGGAGGATGTCATGGGTTCGTGTCCCAGTCGAGGCAGTTGTCTTTTCTTTATTTCTCAGACTAGTGTATTGTGTATCCTCACAAGGCCAGTCTTTAATGCAGACTGCTTGCTTCATTTACCCTTTACCTTGTGATTTCTTTCTTTATTTACTACTTGCATTATTTCTAGTGTGGAGGCCAGGAAGCAAAGTTGCTTTCCCTCCTTGTATGTATGTTTGTAATCTTTAGGTCACCACTGAGAAAGATTGAACAGCTACTTAGCTCGGCTGGAGCCTGTAGCCAGTACCCGTCCCGGTAGCGCAGTGGTTAGAGCGCCCGGTTAGTAAACGGGAAGTCCTGGGTTCGAGTCCCAATCGGGGCAGTTGTCTTTTCTTTCTTTCTCAGACTAGTGTATTGTGTATCCTCACAAGGACAGTCTTTGATACAGACTGCTTGCTTCATTTACCTTTATAGTAGTTTAACTTCATCTAGTGTCCTAGCCGGGCAAACATTGTCCGTTTCTTTTCCGTAGATTGGTATATACAGAGGAACATATGACGTCGATCCCGTTTTAATAGACGGTGTTTGACGTTTGCTGCACAAAATACTATTATTTTGCTGATTTATTTTAAATTTTTCAACAAAACGGTAACGTTCAGCAGTCATTCGTCCCCCCCCCCTCCCCCCAAAACGTTCGTTCAATTTTACATTGAGTACGTAACTAAAATTTCTATTAATACGTTAAAAGTTACTAAGTCTTTTCATATAAAATAAAAAAATCAGGAGCCGAGTCTGACAATAAATTTCTAATTCCTACGTATTAGAAACGTATCATCAAACGCGTCCTCATGATTTCTTTTATATGAAAGACTTTTACTTGAAATCTTTACTTTTACTTGAAATCAAAAACATCAAGCTATGAAATTCCATATTAGATAGAAATTGGCATATTGGTGTCCTGTTTTGGAGTAATATGTAAGCCTCCTGGTTCCGTTCTGTTTATGTGTCCACATTTCATTCTAAGTACGACTATGGCTATGTCTGACCAAAACAACTAGGCTAACGGTGCGCGGATATGAGCCCCTTCCCAGTGAGTGTGGGTCTAATAATTACTCGGGGTTAAGTGACACGAAGGAGAGTCTTGGTCATTGACCAACACGCCCTTATAAGGGCTTTATTACAAAGTGGCTCCTCCTAGCAGGTGGGCTACAGGAAAGGCCCTGGTGGCCGGAAAGTACATACAAGGAGGGGTGCTCCATGAAAGGAAGCGCACCCCAAAATGGTGGATACTTCATGAACGTAACTTCCTATATGTGTGAAACTTTCAGTTGTCTGCAAAATTCAAGCCAAATTCGTTTATTCAGCCTTATATACTTCTGCAAACATTCCTTTCATTTCTTTTGGCAGGCCAGCCAAACTCGCTTGTAAACATCAAACTTATAAAACATACTCCATATAAAGATTTAAAAATTCTAGGAAAAGCTCATAGGAAAAATGTGTCAGCCCCAATTCCTCCTCTTTTTTGCTTAGCTGTTACGAATTACCTAGGGTAAATTGTTTCGTAACAATTGTAACACACACACCCTTAAATCATTCTGGCACAACTCTAAAATAGGACATAAGAAATAGAACTAAAAATGTAAGTTGAGTGACAACCACATTCACTATTCTTTTTACACATTCAATAAATATCCTCTGGAAATATTTGAGAAACTCTATAAATTTAACTGGCATACTCAATTATTAAAAACATTTAAAAATTAAAGCAAAGCATAATAATTTTTTTTCTCAACGGCACAACACTCTTGAAAGAAAATTGACGGGCGGGTACAATGAATGCACGCAGCTGACGAACAGGCACTTCACATCGTTGAAGCGTAAGTTTGACACTAAGTGATGATGGTTAAATCATGGACTAAGGAACAGTCAGGTGATTTTAATCATCACTCTAGAGGTTCTTTCCCTGTGCTGAGTTCTGTCTGCCTTTGTCCACGATAACTGCTGAACGCATTGTCTCAGTGGCGTGATGGCTTTTTTTTTCAAGTGGGTCTAACACGAAAATGGCACCCCACTAAAAAAAGGCGCCACCTCCTCTTCCCCGGGAGTAGTTAGGACAAAAACTTCCAATAAAAGTTACGAATTTCCGTACAGTAAAGCAGATTTTTTTTTTATTTTTTTTTTATTGAAATAGCACAGAAGATATTGCAACAATAAAAAAAAAATTAATTTTAGGCCTACTCAAAAACTTGTTACCATTGACCAATAGATATTTAGCCGTCTGTATTACACTAATGCACGTGTGAACTGAGAAGGGATAGCCTAGGTAGGCAAACCAAGGATAAGAACTTAGCTTTGACCAGCCAGCAACGCAAATGTTGAGTTTATGAAGATTTATACACCGACTCAGACACAATACTTTTACAGTCATAGAGGGGGCGCCAGCTGCCACGTCACATCGTTTCCGACGCCATCTTGAAACGTTGGGAATGGTTGTGTCATGTTCACGTTGCTTGTAACCGTAGCTGCGACAGCAACCGTTGCAAATTTGCATTATTCTTCACTACGTTGGTGTAGCACCACTTCATCTGTGCCAAGGGTGCAGTGAGACCTTTCCCCCTCCCGCCCACGGTGCCACTGCCTTTACGTTCGTTAATCAATGAAATTGGGTAAAGGATTACTGGGATTTTGACTGTCAAATACCAAAATTAATCACACATTGTGAACAGACCAATATAATCATTATCGATAGGAATTAAAGAGAAATTAATATGCAATTAATGCTGCATGGTCACCAGAGAAAACCCTGTAGAAAACACTGCGGCACCATCTAGCGTCTGTGATGTCGTTAAAACCTGCAGGAAACGAAAGGATGCACCAAGACACGTTTTCAAAGAAACAAAATAGGAGTTAAGATAAAGGAAATTATTGATGGAAAATCTGGTAATATCATCATAGGGCATCTCAGAGCAAGATGTAAAGATTAACGATGTTTCAGACACTAGAGGGAGCCACTGTAGTGTCTCAAGAGTTTGCGTTGGAGAACAACTATCTTTTAGAAAATGCATATAAAACGTCAGTTCTCTGCGTCCGCATGTCTGTTAATGGTTAAAGCAGTCCAGAGGTGGGATGGATCAACGGGTCATTGTGTCAAGAGACCGTGACCCGATTTTGACCCAGGACACAATGGCCCTGTTTGACCCACTGACGCAGTTAGCCCCACAGACCCGCACACGTTGCAAAAGTCGTCAGGCTCACTTACTTTTGCGACGTATGGTGTCTGAAATACGAAGCACTCTATATCTTCAAACACTTACGAATTTCTAGCATCTACGCTAAAAAAATCCACCTCCAACCAAAAGTAAAAATGATTAGAGTCTATCGTTTCTTATTGACCCTGGAAAAAATGCATAACCTGTGAATTTTTGCATTTGTTCCTGACATTGCTGCATTCCTCGCAATTCCTTACAATCTAGCTGCTTGTAGCCGCCATTTCTGTAACCCGAATGCACCTGCGCAGGTTCAGCCTCACAGTATAGTATAAAGCTTGTCGGCGCGAAAGGAAGCCATCATTTTCCCTTCAGCCAGCTGCCGCGTCGCATCGTTTCTGACACCATCTTGAAAATCATCTAGCCACGAAAGAGCCCAGCAGCCATGCCCAAGATAAAAGAAGACACAAAGTAAGCCTCTTCATGAAAGATCCCTCCTTTGCCTCTAGATTCGTCCGCCCCTCATGCTATTACTGTCAACATCGACTCACAGACTGAAGTGCCTCTGCCTCTTTCGTCTGACACATTGCCTGCGCCTGCCGCTACTGACACCGTCGACACTGCCAACAATTCCCCTTTACAACCCGGTCAAGGCTCATCAACCGCTCCGCCGGATCTCTCGACCCTTGAACATGACCTTCGAGCAGCAAAAGAAGCATATTTAAAGATCAAACGAAAGATCAATCGTGTTTCTAAGTCGGCATCCCACGAAAGATGCACTCCACAGTCGCCAATAGATCTGTCTTCTCTTTCGTCCCGCTAAGTCACCCACTCTGTCTCTCATAGCGAAATTAACAGAATGGATGAACGAGCTGTTCATGATTTTGGCCGAAAACAACCTCCTATCGATCCACCTCCGTCCACTTCTGTTTTGGCCAAGGACGCTTACACGAAAGATTGGATTGCAATGTTACCGACACCACACAAACGTTCTCTTTCGTCCTCAAAACAGCAGTCAACAAAGAAGCATCGTGCCTCCCCAGAGCCGCCACCTTCTTTTCACCGCCCTGCAACGCCATCGGATCATCTTTCGTCTCACCAGCTACCACCAGATGGCGCTAACAACCTTGATTCATCGTCCATCTTGAATCAACAAATGAAACCGGATGTTTCTTTCATCAGTCTAAACAAAAGACAGCAGGATCGTCATTTCCACTTCACTGACAACCAGGACATTAACGATCCATCAAACATTCCCCTTTCTGAGCTAATCAAGACCGTTGAGGACACTATTCCAGATTATTTCTTATACAAATCATCTCCATCGACTGGTGTACCAATTATAAACTGTGGATTTATACCGGCTTCGGATTTCGGTTACGAGACCGCAATTCCAAGCCTTGATCAGTGCTCGGACAATCAACTACTCTTCTCACCACCTTACTACACGATGGTGGCTCAATCCTAGGAAACGGCGATCCTCTTGAATTTGATAAGCCGTTGGATAACCCCCCCCCCACCTCGACCAGGTCGTGAAAACTGGTTTTCAAGCCATTCGTCGATGGTTCCACCAACACAAGGAACTTCGATACATACCCTCAATCCGAGTTCCTCAACGCAGAAGTAAAAATGGATTTTGGGGCAGCTCTTTTCATGCCAAAAGGCGGAAATTCTTTGCCATGTCTTATACGACAATGACAGATGTTTACGTCTAGGCCTGCAAGCAGCATCCCAAGCCGATATTCCAAATGCGGCAGTCAACACCTTATGGGGAAAACTTTCCACAGGACCAACCCCCGAACAACTTTCAACCCTCATATCTCAACTCTTTCAGAAAGCCTGTTTGGAACTTACCACTCGATGAATTGGTTCACCAGGGGGCTTTTTAACACCAACCTCTTGATGCGTGACATTGTATTACAAACCACATCCAACCTGAATGACTCAACCAAACTTCAACTTAGGAACCAACACATTCATAAATCAGTAATTCTCTTTCGTGGTTTAATCCCCAGGTTTGCATCTCACCTAAACGTCTCCAGAAAGCCTAAGGAATACGAGCCTAAGCAACAACCAAAGGCCTACTCAAACCCATTCAAGCCATACTACAACAAGGAATAACAAGGACAAATGGCCGAAATCGAAATTACAGTCATACAATAATGACAACACCAATCGCCGATCAGATGATAACCAGTCCTTTCGTTCAAAACCTTTCAACAAATCCAAAACAACAGAAACACCACGCCAGACAGCCGAAGCCGTTACTCCTCCCCAGGGAAGAAAAATAAATTTTGTAAGAACCAATGATGCCGCACAGCAATTCCGGTGTCCGATGGGAGCACAGCTACGCCACTTCTTCCCAGCCTGGGAAAAACTAATGTCCATCAAATTCTCTCAATCATAAAACATGGATTCAACCACTTTTCATCACCAAACCACCACTCGCCCAATCACCTCCCTAGCAGTTAGCCCCACACAACAGTCTAAAACTGTCATCAGAAATTGAAGATATACAAGCAAAGAATGCAATAAGAGAACTACGTCGTCCTCATGGACCCGTCTTTTACAGCTCGATCTTCCTTCGGCCAAAGAAATCAGGAGAAGAGGGACTGATTTTCAACCTCAAGCCTCTCAATCAATACAGAAACAACAATCACTTCAATATGGAAACTCTAGGCTCTATTCGACAATCACAGAAGAAAAACGACTGGACGATCGCAATAGATCTGGAAGATGCCTATCTAGATATCATGCGTCAATCCAACGTTACTTTCACTTCATGTACAACAATAAGGTTTTCGAATTCCAGTGCCTCCCATTAGGCCAAAATGCAGCACCCACGATTTTCACACTGGTATTAAAACCCATTCTGGCAAAACTCCACAGAACCAGATAGAAGCACGTGCCTATATCGACGATTGTCTGTTGAACAACCAAAACCCCAAAGTTCTGTGGAACAACAGAAACTTCACCCTTAACCTCCTCAACCAACTAAATTCTGGAATAAACCCCAAGATGTTAAGACTCACGCCGGCTCAAAACTTCATATTTCTGGGAGTCTCGTTCAACCTAAAATCTGCAACAGTAATGCCTTCACCAGAACGGATAGACGACGTTTTACACCAAGTTCGCTCCTTCCGTCAAACACCCTTTCATACTTTTCAGGAATTAAACTCCCTAATCGGCAAAATGGACTTTACGGCAAATTTTGTTCCTTACGGGAGATGAATGATGAATCGGGACCCATGCATCACTAATGAATTGACATGTGAGGAAATCAGCCAGATCAACTGAAAATGAAGCTTCCAACAGATCAAACCTTCCCAATGGAAATCCTTCTATGGTGGTCGGACGTTCAACTCTCTCACCGTCTGTACCCCTGCACGAACTTCCACCATACCTCTTTCTATTAACCGACACCTCTTAGGAAGGATGGGGTGCACACATAGCCCATCACGAAGCTTCGGGTCTCTGGACTCAGGCCAAGATCACATCATCATATTGAAGCTGAAAGCAGTGCTATACGCCGTTCATCACTTCCAACACTTAGTCAGAGGAAAATCATCCAAGATCAAGCAGACAACACAACAGCAGTAGCATACATATGGAAAGAAGGAGGAACTAGATCTCATAAACTCCACGAAGTAACCTCATTAATTTTCCACCTTTGCATAAAGCTCAACACGACCATTTTGTCTCTTCAAAACCCAAGGAACCAGAAAGTAATTGCAGACTCACCGGATACCCCCAACAGGAGAGTGGACTAAAGAAACCTGCGAATATCTCTTCAACCCTTGGGGCATCCCAATGTTAGACCTATTCGCCACGGGTACAATGCCAGACTTCCCCACTTCATCAGTCCAGTCCCAGATGACCTAGCAGCAGCAATAGATGCTCTAACCTTTTCTTGGACGAGCCTTTATGCCTACTTGCTTCCCCCGTGCAAGCTTATGCCTCAAGTTCTACAAAAGATAGCTCAGACACAAGGCCTGTTTCTACTAATCCACCAAACTGGCCATCGGCAGCATGGTTCCCGCAGCTCCTAAGCCTAATAATGGACTATCAACCTGCCAGCAACACAGGAGCTATTATCACAACAAAAGGGAACCAAATTCCACCCAAATAATGGAGCCCTACAACTTCACGGGTGGCTACCACCATCAAACTCATCAAAAAGGCAGGAATTCATGAAGAGCAAGCATCCCGCATCACCAGCAAAGCCATCAGGGGCTCAACAGAATCTATGACAGTCACTGGACCAAATGGTTTCATTGTTGTTACAGAAGTGAAATCAATCCAGTCAATTCCCCTTTACCAGAACTTCTGAAATTCTTCAATGAACTTTTCAAGTAAAAACTAAAAGGGTCTAGTGCACCGATCGGCATTGAACTCAGTATTCCAAGCTGAAGGCAACACTAAACTCCTCGAGAACTACCGAACCTCCACCCTAATCAAAACCTTCGAAATTAAACGACATGCAACCAGGCGCATCTTCCATGACTGGGACCTCACCATCGTATTATACAATCCTTAATGAAACCACCATACGAATCAATGCAGAACTACCCAATGAATATCCTCACCCGCTAAACGGTGTTCCTGTTAACATTAGCAGCAAGCTTACGAGCAAGCCTTATCTGCAGACCCAGCCTTCTGTATCTTCGCTTCTGATAACTCTTCAGTCACCTTGACACCAAGAGCCGATTTCAGAGCAAAAACGTAAAGACCATGTGAACCAACTAAACAAATCGTAATCCCGGCCTTATTCATTATCACAGGCAGCGAACCAAAACGACTCTTATGACCAGTACGAGCACTCTGTTACTACATTGCTACAACCAACAACGGCGAGATTTGCAGAGGCAGAAACCAATTGTTCTTATCCTTCAACAGAGGTTTCAGCAAAATTTCAGCAGTCACCAATGCACAATGGATTAAAAAAACCATCCTAAGTGCATGTGAAGTTCAAAACATCACTTGCGCTGACAGTAACATCAGAGTGATGGCACATGAATTGAGGGCAATCTCCACATTATGGGCTTTCCAAAACTCGATCCCAGTTCAAGACATTTTACAGCAGCAACTTGGCGATGCACTACCGTCTTCACATCACACTGCTTCAGAGAGATGACGAAGCAAGCCAATGGACTGTATCATCTGGGCCCCATCGTAACAGCCAGATATGTTGTTCAACCCCCTTAAGCATTCAGAAACAGAAGCAAGTCAACCGTCAAGATGGAAGCAAGACCCTCATCTCTAAACAAACGGCCCCTATCAGGGCCACCACATTTTGCCAAAAGCGAACCAAATTTGACTGTTGTCATGTTTTCTAAATAAAGTTGAAAGTTTGTTAACTTTTTTGGGGAAACCAGTTCGTAACACTAGGGTGCCCATCAAGGCGGTGCCCGCCACTTTTGACGCGGTCTGACTGTGAATGCAAAAATTCACACGTTATGTATGTTTTCCAGGGGCAGCAAGAAACCTAATTTTGCCAGCATCCCAGTTCGGTCGGCTAAAAAATGTTCTTTTGCCTAGGAAAACATATGTAACCATACCCACCCTACCGCCCCTCTTGAGTCACCGCCTGACAGATCGAGAGAAAAATATAATGACAGCCTTTCACGCCGACGTGCTTTATTTACTGTGAGGGCTGCGCCCGCGCAGGTGCAGCCAGGTCAAGGAACTGGCGGCTACAAGCAACTAGAAAATCTCCAGGGGAAACGCAGCATTGCGTGAATGTTATTTATGTTTTCTTAGGAAAAAGAAACAATTTTCAGCTGGTCCGGGCTGGGGAAGCCGACAAAATTAGGTTTTCTAAAGTTTTTGTTTCGTTTTCAAACTTCACTCTCCCCTTTTATACATGGCAACTCTCAGTTGCACTTGGCTGTGCCTCTTGAATTTCATATTATTCTGGCAACGTATTACATTTTAACATACAAGTAAAGACTTTTCCGAGTTAAATTTCCAACTTAAATGTTAGAACTCGACGATTATCGATCAAGGATAAATAATGTTTTAAATAATCAGACGGACACAAAAAAAAACATCAGTCGGTAAGATTAGGTCAGTAGGTCAAGTTGGGTCAGTGGTTGACACTGTGTCACTGGGTCAAAATGGGTCAATGGGTCAGGGTCACTCGGGTCATGGGTACACAGGTAAAGTGGGCCATGGGTTAAATTCGTTTGACCCGTCCCATCTCTGTTGAAGACGATTGGTGGACAAATTCATCTTACACACCAGATGTATGAATGTTCAATTGTTTTTGGTGTTGTGTTGATAGGATAGGAGTATTTAAAAAGGCTTGTATACATATACAATGTATGTAAACTTGATAAAACTTCCCTCTTATAAAAATCGATTCCTTCTCAACCCAAAACCACCCGAAGCCCAACAACTCTGAGCGCTTTATGTGCCTCCAGCCTCGGTCATAATATTCCATAATGAACATGATGAAGTGTAGGGAGAAGGGAGGGGCATCCAGCTCCAGCACCCCCTCTCCCCCACCTTCTCCGCATCTCCCGTTATACCTCCCGTATCTCTACAGTTAATAGGGAAGAGGCTTCATCGTCGTGGCCAGCGAACCGGAAAAGCGAATCTAGCAAACAGCAAGTGAATTATCGTATCCAATAAGAGCACAAGCGCTGTGGCTTTCGGACGGACCAACGGAGAATTTTCGTTAATTTCTGGTGTTTGCTAATGTAATAGCGTCGTAACTTTTCGGCCTCGTTTATTGCCTGCTTCTGCAATACACAGCCAACAAGGCCCGCCCTACGTACAACAACCGCCATCATGCAAATCTTGTTTAATAAACATTAATTATTTTTCATAGTAGGGGCAAGTGCGTCGTTTCCTGCACATAGGGTAATGGAGTGGGGGATAGGCAACTAAAAGTAAGCGGGAGTTTGGATAGGGCAGACGAGGAAACGTAAAGCTGAGTTTGTATTGTAGTTTGGGGACTAAAAGCCCGGACTGGACGCCATAGAAAATTTCGGGCGAAGCGATGCGTTACTACCTGCCAACAAGGTCAGAATTGCTGCAATCGTAGAGTTGGTGCTTCGTTGATCGATCGATTTTGACGTCTTTCTTACACCATCTCGCGTCGTGCTGCAGCCTCCAGCAGCCCAGTCTGGTTCGACCTTAAGAAAGGGTTCCCGCAGTCTGAAGAAGCTGGGAAACTCAGGGAATTTAAACCAATTGAAACGCAGGAAATAAACTCAGGTAAAAACTCTGGCAAAAAAAAAAACCCTGGAAAACTCAGGATAAAAACAAAGCCACAATTTTAGGCCTAGTCCTAAGTGCATTAAACACATTCTGTTAAAACATTGTGGTAAAATAAAATGTATCCTTGCACTTCTGTGTTAACACCTAAAGGTTCGTTAAATTGGGCTACTCTTTTGCACTAAATGAACAGTAAAAACAAGTAAAACAGGTAAAATGTATGGAAAAATTTCCTTCCTGAAATTTTGGTCAATAACTTGGAAATAATTACTATGGAAAACCTGGAAAACTCAGGGAAACTATATCAGTGTTTTGGTGGGAACCCTGTAAGAGTTGAGATGGATGACGTAATGCCCTGAAACGATTTTCCGTAGCTGAAAGAGGGACCTTTCAAGAATCCGCAGTCTAGATATTCTAGTTCCAAATCGAACGAGTCACGTATCGACAGCACCGCAACGGAACTTCACAAACGAAGCCAACGAGACAGTCTGCACAACACGAAGAAGGCCAGTCATCTTCATTATCACTTTGGCTTACTGTTAACTGAGATTTACTGCCATTTACTGTTTATTGAGGTTTACTGTTTATTACACCCATATTCCTAAGTAAACGCCAAAGATGAACATTTGCAACAAGGAATTCATCGGTTAGCCAGTGAGCACTGCAAGAAGACACACCTAAAGCCGTGCAGATTTGGATTTCGATAGCTAGCGTCCCCCTCCCATTATGCCTGGAAAACGATAACGTGTGAATCTGTTGTAGCTGACCTGAATACAACCGTTCAAGACCACGCCGACCTGCGCAGGCCCGTCCTAATCTCCATCTTGCTTTGGTGAGAACAAAGACTGAAAACGGTAAACAACGTTACATCACGTCAAGATATTGTTGTTTCGATCAGGCCGTAGATTGCATTTATCATTTCCCAGGCAAAATTAACCCATTTCAAAGTCGTTTTTGACGTCACCCCTTCTCTACTTTTAATACCGCACCTCTAGGTCTGGGTTAAATGACGAAACTTGGGCTCGCGCAAATATTTGCCTTTCTACACACTTGCCTGCGCACACACTGACATTTCCACATTTCAAGTTACTGTCGCCAGGAATTCGAACCTTCTTGCGGCAGACAACTGTTGTCGTTCTTTCTCTCGCTTAGTTTCTTCCGACATTTGGGTGGAACTAGCTCTTAAAGTAGACGTGTTCCTTCCTGAACTTAATAATTATCCAGAAACAAAGTACTAAAGCTGCCCTTGTTTCCAGGGCCGTAGCTAACTCCCTTGGCGCCCAAGGTGAACAGACTGAGCGGCGTCCCCTCCCCCTCCCCCTCGTACAACTTGCTTTTATAAAAAAACCTAATATTATATTCAGGCTAATAACTAAATACTAACTATACTCCTACAGTAAACGAAAGCCCTGAGCAAAACGCAAGTACAGTGAAGACCCTCTGTAATCTATATTAATTGTTTTTTAATTTCAATTTTCGGCTATCTGATCATTAAATAATAAAAAAAAAGAATAATCGGTTAAAAACATCTAGAAATTGCGAAGCGAGCACGAAACCAAATCAAAACACATCTCTGATGGCATTGTGGAACTTGTGTGCACCGCCATACATTAAAAAAAAAAATTATTTGTGCTTTACCACTCACTTCCGCGTTTACACGGTTGGCAGGAATTCGGCACGGCGCCCCTGAAAGGTGGCACCCTAGGCCGGTGCCTTGCTCGCCATACCCTTCCTGCGGCCCACCTTGTTTCAATAGTTGGTTAAAGTAACTTGAAATGTCTTACACCAGCGAAATGGTCAAAGTTAATTTTCACATTGATAATGATTGACCTGTTGCCTGTAGACTTTCAAGTTACAGATAAGAAACCAGTTCCAGGATGCTAAGATGGAAATATATTCACTGACTACCCGCTTTCCGAGTTATTGGCCCTGAAGCAACAATGGTGTAAGAATGCTTTTTTTGAAAACTGTTGGCCAATAACTACTTAGTTATTGGCCGGCACTTTTTTAATTATTGAAGTATCAACCAAACATTAAGTAGTGGTTATTGGCATGCTTTTGCAACAATAGTCCCTCTATACGTGATTTATTGTGATAGTTTTGTTCTTCCGAGGCTTAGCCGAGGCGTTAAGAGCCGAGGAAGCAAAACTATCACAATAAATCACGTATAGAGGGACCATTCTTGCAAAAGTATGCCAATAACTAATTTATCACCATACTTTAAATACTTTTTTCCATTTGTGGATTGGATTCAAGTTGTTTCATGTCATTTTTCTTGGTTCAACAATTCCTGGCGTTCAACAATCGTTGGCCGCTACAATGTTATTACAACAATAACCACGAGACTATGCTGGCGCGTTTCTTTGTCTAATCATTCTTCCGTGTTCTCAATATGGAGCCTGACTTGGGAGCTTTCAAATTAATCGATTTCTATAATGATGACGTCGAGGATAATGCTGCAGGTAATGTGGACATTAATTAATGCTGAAGGTAATGTGGTAATGTGGGGGGGGGGGCTAGCTTTACTCTTATTTTGTGCATTAACTAAATATTTACGTGAAAATTTTTAGCACAGCGAGTGTGATATGTTGAGTTCAAATTATCAAATTTTCCGTTAGGTTCTTGAAAATGTTGGTTGCCAAAATGAAAAACTAATGTAGAATCGTGTTAGCGTTTACACAAAACAAACCCGTTATTTTATGAAGCCGTTCGGTATTGTTCTTTGTTCTTCTCTTTGAAATTATTTTTGTCAAAACTTGGCAGCGAAAGTCCTGTTGACCTTCTCTCTGCCTACGTGATAAAACATTTAGGTTGGCGTTATTGTTCATTGTTATAAGTGTAGCAATAAGTAACTTATTCTGACACTTATAACAATATGAACGCTGACAGGATAGCATAGAAACTGTAAAAGTGTACCAATAAGTGACACTTACAACAATACTGTATACGATTTATTGTCGAGTTTTATAACAATGAAAACGAAAAAAGTATGGTGATAATACCTTTGTAGCTGTAGTGCTACTCTCTACTTGACTGTGGTTTCGATATTTTATTTGTATTTATGCACTACAAGATCTGTACAAAAAAATGAAACTATATTGACAGGCAAACGATATGCCTACGATTAGTGCAGACATTTATATACATAAATAATTTTTTCGCAGATATTTCTGGAAGACAATCCCTTCCCTCCTCCCCACCCGTTAGTTACACCACTGCCAGTCAATAACATGTATTTTCAAAAATGAAACTATATTGACAGCCATACGATACGCCTACGATTAGTACAGGCATTTGTACGCATAGATAATACTTTTCGCAGATCTTTCTTGGATGACCCTTCCCCCCCCCCCACTCCTCCCGCGCCCCATTCTTTGGTTACGTCACTGCCAGTCAATAACATGTATTTTCAAACAATATTGCAGCTAGACTACAACTATAGCTAAATTTCCGTCACTGTCTCATTAGCAGAGGCGGATTTATATTAATACTAATATATTTATATTGATGTATTTATTTTGGAAGATACGGTTTCCCCCTTCATGATAGGCCTACCATTAGTGTGGGCACATTACGGATAGCCTACTACTACGCTACACTAGGTGGTGGCGTGTGCGTAACTATTAATTTTACTTAAGCAGCGCAACGTACCTTGATTTTGGCTTGATTACGAAGTACCCATCACCGTTCATATAACGAAAACTCAACGACGAACAGCCCCTTCAGACAACTTCTGTTAAAAAATTTTTCGTGGTCAGAGCATTGTTGTTGGAAATGAGAAATTATCCCACTAAAGTATTGCAACAGTAGAACTTTGTGACGTCGTGTAAGCAGACATTGTTGATACATTGTTGCACGATTCCGAATGCCCCATCACCGTTCATACAACGAAAACCCAACGACGAATAACCCCTTCAAACAACTTCTCTTAAAAATTTTTAAGAGATGTTTTACAATAGACCTTTTGGAAGGGCGCGATGGACATTGTTGCACGGGCAATGACAATGCCAATGAATATGCTGTTCAATTGTTACCGCGAGCGGGATATTCAGTCGGTTAAAGCCCTCAACCTAGGGCCATTCGGAAACAATCACCCGCGGGCGCTGAGCGCCCTTGTGCATTGTTTCCGAATGGCCCGCGGTTTTCGGCCATTAACCTTTACTTAACACAGCGAAATATGGCGTTCAGCAATCCAGTACTGATTGTTGCAACTCAACAATTCCCTTCAACTTGTTCCATATAGACCGGTCGGGGGGGGGGGATTGAGGC
>JAHWFP010105107.1:75002-86698 GCA_023313725.1 Lithobius niger | reverse complement strand
TAATGGCGCGTCGACAACTTGGTCATTAGCGCCAACCTCAGTCACAGTGCAGTGGTCCGGGGTGCCACTGCACCACACATTACAGAGATGTTATTCAAACCCCTAATCTAAATCTTGTCATACATCTGTACCTCCTGCAAAAATTGAAAAACACCGGACAGGAGGACAGACTTATCGCCCAACTGACGCGCAATGTCATGCGGAAGATGGAACCGACGACGAACACCATCAAGATGGCGACAATCAACAAGTAAGTGCCGGACCGTAAGTGGCCGTCGACACCAAGAACATTCAGGAGGGTCAACCCCCCGCAAAAGGAAACAGTGAGTAAGTCGGGTGTGACCAATTCGCAAACGGGCCAACACAACCTCCTCACGGCGACTGCGGCGACACGCCGAGTGCCACTCCTCGACAGTGCCTTTAATGGCCCGTAACTTATTACCGTCCTGTCTGTCCCACAAGATTTGCCAAAAAGCGTGTAACCTCAGACGCAGAGTTGGAAAGGCATCTGAGGGAACAAGGCTGAGATCCCTACCGAGAGGGCCAGAAAGGGCCCCTTTCGCAGCAGAATCAGCTTGTTCATTCCCTGCTATCCCAACACGGCCCGGGATCCAGCAGAAAAGCACGGTTTTCCGCTGGCCAGGCAAGCGGGAAAGCAAAGCGTGGACACGTTGTGTCAAGGGGTTCCGAGGATTGTAATTCGCCAAGGACTCTAGGGCACCGGTCGGGTCTAGGCCTCACAAATAATTAAAACTTGTTCGTTACTTACTGTTGTACACATTCCTAACAATCAGTCTACATCGGCCACCCTCTAGCATTTCGGGACGCGACAGGCCCTGTGGTATCTCGTGCTCATGTCGATTGCATCATGTAAAAGATCCTGGGTGTTCCGCTTGGATTCTCCCAACTAAATTGTTCCTGTCTAACAGGAAGGTAACCCAAATATTCGGCTCCCTAAAAGTAAAACGATCGGGTTCGAGACTTAATGCCCGAACCCCACGAATGTTGCAGGGGTAATTTGTAAGAATGCCTTGTGTACGTAGGTCGGATACTCAATTTGCTCGTGTCCTCTTAGCTTGGAAGTATACACCGACATTTTTTTTAGAAATTGTCTGTCGAAAACGACTAACAGTTTTACTGAGACATATTTTCACAATATCAAGCAGCCATTTGCTCCAGAGGCAAAATTTGTCAAAAATTAGATACTGACAGGCAAAAAATGGTGAAACCTTTTAATACGTCCAAAACTACTGAAGGGAATGTCCACATTTCAAAGCCACCTCATGCTCCAACTTCGTTTCTTTTTCCTTAGAGGCACCTTGACCGCAATTTTGTCCTCAGGACCTTAGAGACTCATTTGCCGTCAACTTTGGTACCTTAAATTTCGGTTACTTCCCGTTTCGCCAAATCCGTTTCGCCAAAAAGAAAGCAGATTAACAGCTTTTGCCTGAGGGGCCAGTCCCGTTTCGCCAAATATCGTTCACGAAATTTTAGGCACACGAAACATTTATAACACGATGATGGTCAGATATTTATAGACAAATACCCGTTTAGCAGAATCCCATTTTGCAAAATAATTTGTTTCAAATTACTAGCCTCGCTTGCGCTGCCGCGCTCGCTGCGGATAAACACATAACATCAGAATCCACAACTAATCCAAAATTAGTAACAATCAGGCATGCCTCTTTAACTTCTGCAATGTTAAGCTTTTGAAGAATATTTTGATTCAGAGAAACGGGATTCTGCAAAACGGGAATTCCTGTTTGGAAAAGGTTAACCATCACGTGTATAACTAACCATTCTTAAAAGAGAACCTTGGCATTGACGTAGTGACGCCCAAGCATTCTAAACAACTGTATTTAAAGCACACGCTTTTCCGTCTGTGTTGCCAGTTTTCAAAACGCTAATAAATCAACTGGGCTTATTCTGCCACTGCTTGCCTCTGTTAAATGTTTGCCTTTTAAAGTTCCATTAATAAATAGAAATAAGGTATTAAATTTCGTGTACGCAAAATTTTGTCAAATTCGTTTTGGCGAAACGGGATTTGGCGAAACGGGACTGGCCCCTGAGGGCAAAACTGTTAATCTGCTTTTTTGGGGGGCGAAACGGGAGTTCACCTAAATTTCAGAGGGAGGATGGGCCCCTATGGGCACCAGGATCGAATGCAATGGGGGAGGCGGTAGAGCGGCAGCACCCACCCACTGGACTTTCAGCCTAAAGTGGCATTTTTGATTTTAAAAATTTTTTAATGATTGCCTGGCACCAAGGCCAAGGCCACCCTATATTTAGGGTGGCCTTGGGATAAAAATAATAAATATGCAAATTAAGATCGGTAAGTAAACACAAACAGCTAAAAAAAAAAATAGGTCCTCAGATTTTTTGGGACAAAATGAGTCTTACAGAGCTTGCCCACCCTGGTCTTTTGGCTTAAATCCGTCACTTATTGGGCCCACACCTGCTTACGCCCTTGTAGGCAAGGGTGGTATCTATTCGGTTGTACTTTGTTCGCTGTGCTCGGGTTCCCTTGGATCCATCACAAAAACTGCCTTTCGTCTCTGAATTTAGTTATTTTCATTCATGTGTGAAGCGTTCGTAGTGGTTGTCAAGCACTCCACACCTAACTACCCATCGTTGTATCGACATTACTCACTTACAACCAGGGGTGCATAAAATTCTTACGGGACAAAATTTCCCATAAAATTTTCCTGCAGATTTTTCATATTTCCACAGCCTTTCACTATGTAAGCAAGCCATTTTTCAGTGAATTTCCACAGTTCTCTGAAATTTTCCGCGAACCTCGTTCTAGCGTTCTGGCATATTCTGCACACCTGTTTACAACCGAATGATAAAGTTTGGAAGACTGTCACGACCAAATGCATTTCTTTTGGTGTTCGACACAAGCAAGGATAACGATTGTAGCGACTTCTGCAGTCATATCGATCAATTCGCTGCCACGACAGCTTACCTTTAAGTTGAAGTTTACTTTTATCTTCTGCGCAGATGCGGAAGTAACTCCTTGTCAACCAACAATTCGTAACTCTTCCTCCCCATGTGCATTGAACGTACCTAATAAACCAAGTCTTATCCAGTTATTGGCTTTACCAACATTCACGGTCCGATGGTCTATGTACACAAACTACCAACTGCTTACAACGCAAGCCGGGGGATCGAGTCGGAAGGGGGGGGGGGTGGAGGTTGGTTTGTTGAGCTTTGCAGAAAGGGTTAATTGGATTTCAACTTAAAGGGGTCGGCGGTTCAAATTCGGTTACGTAGCTTCGTTTGGCGTCTTGGTTTGTTTGTTGGTCTATGTAAATTCGGGGACGGGTCACGTGTTCTCCCGCGTGCGTCAGGCTTGTGGCAAGTTTTAAAGGGGTTTATTTGAGCTTTATTAAAGGCTCTGCGTTGGATCGTTAATTATGCTAACACGAGTATTGTTGCCGTTGCACGCTTTTGCCACGAAGGGACAGATTAGTGTTTCTTTTCAGAGGAATTACCGATGCTGTTTACTTTTACTTTCACTGTAGTTGGTCTTTTTGAACACTTGCTAACACAACTGTAAAGAGTGGGTTATACAGTTTAATAAACAAATCGAACAACTTCAGTTTAGTGGTGCCTTTTCTAGGGCCGTAACTGGCCCGTTCTGTGGCCAGATACAAGCACATTTTAGACTTATCTCCCCCCCCCCCCCCCCAACTCCAGTAAAAAACAAGACCACAGCTATGATGCATGGCGCTTGATTTTGTACGGTATATGTGATAGCACATAATATTTGAAAATTTGCAAGCCAAGGCTCGACTGCAAGCCAAGTGGACTGCAGTGGTCCCCCCCTCCGCCCCAAAAAAGAAAAAAAAATTGTACGATTTTTTTGTATGGTGGGAGGAAGAGTAATTAGTTTAGACTTATTTATCCTAAATATTTTGGGTTTAAATAACGGTATGCAGTTTCTGTTATCGGCACCATAGTTTTACTTGACGGCACGAACAAAAATATGGTCTCTGTTTGATAGTTATTACTTCTAGTTCAAATTTTTAACGACACTTCGTGCTGAAATTGTTAAAAACATAAGTAAAATTTTGCCGGCGGCGTGCCAGAAAAACAAACTAGCAACGACGCCGGGAGGTCGTGCATAGGCAAGGCCAGCTGAGCTACGAGTTGAGCCAGGAAGCAGCTACTATCTCAGCTCGCCTTGCACATAGGACCGTGATCGTCCTTCCAGTGGCTATCTAGCCTAACGTAAATTCCATATTGCCGATTGTAGCATAATACACTCGAATACAAATTTTACGTTCGGAGCAGTCCCGCTTACGTTTCATAATAAGTATTCACTAGTTTGTTAGTCTACTGTTGCGTCGATTCGTCGGATCGAGAACGCCAGCCATGTCGATTTCAGAGATCACAAATACATGACGTCAGAGTGACTTCCCCATGATGCTAGAATAATCCTAGCTAGAATCGGCGCATGCGCAGCCTAATTTAGTTAGTAAAAGCGGTCTTCGGGTGATGTGGAGGATTCATACCATGCCGACCTCGCTTGCTAGCGTATAGGAGCTTGATTTGGTAAATCAAGCTCCAAACACCTCGCAATGTTATAGATTTTTTACGCGTGGTTTTTACGCTCTGTCTATTCTCACTCCATAGACACCATGGTCAACTTCATTATGAATTTTATCATACAAAATAAACGATCATTGAAAGGTAGAATTACTCCAATCTGGATTCAGATTTCTACAAATATTAAATCTGCCACCACTCTTCACTTTTTCCGAAAATAACTTTGTCCATACACCTTGCAAAATGCCTCTACTGTAATTCCGTAGAGATGCATCAATATTTAACCAAATTATAAATTTTCCTTCTTTTTCTTTTTTTTAGTTTTTCTCTTTCTGTTGGTGCTTTTCGTCCTGTTTATCCCCATCTTGCCCCCTTATACCTCTTCCATGTCACGTTTCGTTTTTTAACAGCTTATGCATGCATAAAGCAGTTTTTGATATACAGTCGGGGAGTTGAGTCGTGGCTATTGTCTAATAACGTCACGTTCCACTCGAGTCATTTATTCATGGGTCATGCGTCTCAATTATTAGTATCAGGCCGCGAGTGGCTGACGCTAATAAGTGGCCGGAAGTTGCCGGAAGCGTCACTGAGCACTGCCTTCCAAGTCCGTCATCGTACCGAGAAAATATCGTGGTCCTCCGTACTACAGCTATTCTCCTAGTACGCACTATCCATTGCTCGTGAAAGGGACTCACATGTTTGTCGAATTGATACTACAGAAATGTTACACCGATTATACAATGACTACCTGATTAGCAGGAGCCGCTGTTTGTTCGACATAACTACCCGTATTGTCAATATGCGTAGAATATTGGGACAGTTATCGGCGAAGCACAAAGCAGCCGCCATTTTTCTTTTATCGGTTCGTCCAAAGAAGAACGACAGATAGGACTCCGTTTTCCATGCGATGTTGTCAAAACATGAAACTAACTAGTCCAATTCCGGTTCAACTTATTTTCCATACGGAAGCATAATTGGCAAAAATTCTAGGTCAAGAACCTAGACCCTTTCACAGGGCCCCCACATTTAAGTTAGGGGCCTGGGACTAACTACAACAGCGGGCCCCCTCTCCCGAATGAAATCGTAGAAAGGTTACACTATGTTACAATATTCGTCGGCCACAATTGTGCTTAACGGGTTGGTTCATTTATTAATCCTGGCTGCTTACGTTTGTTGGCTTTCCTGCCCAACAAGCTGACAAGCTTGCACTATACGTGCTCCTTCTCCGTACTTGTTGCCGTAGGATCGGAGTTGTTGTTTGTTTGGAGTAGAAAAGTATTCCCAATACCCACATATCGAGTATGTTACTCATAGTCATCAAAACTCACAATTGCGAAAAACAATTTTTGTAGGCCGTGTGGAGTGGGCCCACATGACCCCCCCGTTGTGGGGGCCCTGCCCATTCATATGTAAACGATTTAATCATAAACTGTTCAATACCAAAGCCTACAATTTGCTACCACGTGTTCTCATCAAAAATCATGCTTAATCGACGAGTGGGCCAAAGACTTTTTTCGAGGCAGTTGCAGCAGGCACCTTTATTCCATTTATTTCGACCTGAACGTAACGTAAGCTTCAATACAGTCCATTTTTTGTTACATACGCCCCATAAACACCCACAATAAATTTGGCTGCATGTATATTGCAAAGTTGCTACAAAAATAAAAAATAAAAAAATATAAAAGCATTTGATTTCAAGTTTAGTCTGTAAGTTTTTTAAAATTATTTAATTTTCTGGTGGCGATCTGAGTGTAGGGGTCAGGGACGGCGGCGGAGGGGGGGGGGCGTGAAATATTTGGGGGGCTCATGGCCCACCCTGGCCCACTCCTAGCGCCTTCACTGGCAGCGCACACGTTAAATAATGGCAGAATTCCAAATTCATTCATACGATCACTTTCGATAGAAATATAAAAAAAATAGAGAGCTTTGTCTTTCGTCTGTTAAAATAATTTAGCTGTAGAAGAAAATTAGAAATTGGCTGGTCATTAATGTAACTCATCTTGAATCGCGCACTTTTTTTACTTAGCTTAAAAGCTAACACGCATTATGTTTGAATAAAGAATGCAATATACAGGATTGCTCATCCTAATCCACTGCCCCCTTCACCCCCACAAAAAATGCTACCAAACGAGAGACTTCTTCTTCTCCCCTCAACTCTGCCAACAGTTACACACAGAAAGGGGTGGTTTGTTAGTCTGTGCAGTTATACCTTTCATCTGGCATCCGGTAAGGTGGTGGCGATGGGAGAGGGGGGGGGGGAGGGGTTAGCCGATTGCCTTTGGGTCTAGACTGGGATCAACGGATTTAAGATCAAATTTTTTTTTACCCCAAGCTATGCCAAAATATTATTAATTTTTTTTATTCATTTATATTTTGTTTTATAAATCGTTAAGTATTTCCGATGAGGTCCATTTTTCAGAATGAATATTCTTATTGGGTAAAGACGGGAAAGCCAAAGGCTTACAAGAAATAACTAAATACAGATGCAAACCTATTTACGTTGTCTTTTGGACATATATGTCAGACTGCCTGAGCGGGGAATCGAACCCAGGACCTTTGGAACCAAAGGCCAAGGTGCTACCGCTGAGCCAGACTGACACGGCATCTGTATTTAGTTGTGTTTTATAGGCCGTGTCAGTCTGGCTCAGCGATAGCACCTTGGCCTTTGGTTCCAAAGGTCCTGGGTTCGATTCCCCGCTCAGGCAGTCTGACATATAAGTCCAAAAGGCAACGTAAATAGGTTTGCATCTGTATTTAGTTTTTATTGGGTGTGATGAGGGGGGGGGGGTGGTTGTTGTCCCCCGCACCCCTCCAAAAAAAAAAGACTGTTCTTCAACGTGCGCTGATTTTATTTGAGTAATTTGTTGTCATTAGTGTTTCTCCGTTGGCATAAAAAAGACGTCGGTCTTATCATCAGCTGTAGTCTCACATGTAAATATACTACGCAACAAAAGCCATTTCAAATTCTGATTCTGATTAGTCAAGCGGCGCTGCTTCACCAAACAAGTGCATCTAACACCATGGACATCTACTGTACAGCGACATGCGCTTCTGCTGCGTGCGACTAATCCATCGCCGAACGAAGAGAACTGGTGCTGCAATAAGAAGACAAATAGAAAAAATAAATAAACGCACAGCGTACCCACTGTCAGTATTATCACCGTTGATGGCCAAAAGGCTTCATGCAACAATGCATCCATTCGAACACTGAGACGTAAGAATTAGATTCCATCTAACAACTACGTGCCATGAAGGAACACCAAGACGAGCCACAAATCGCATCCGCAGTGCACTGTTACCGCGCAGACTGAGTGAGCGCAACAGCGAATTACGCTCAAGTAACCATTGCACAAGAGTAGACAAGAAAATGACCCGTTACAATGAGAAAAAAAAACACTACAGAAGAAGTAACCACGTTACCTCGTGAACACTGACCCATTAATAAAATGTAGGTAATAAGTTCTTTTTTGTTGTTGTGTGATTTACCGTGCATTTCTGCATGATATTATGTTTCACGTTAAACGCGGCCTCAATCATACCATGAACTTATAAATGCACACACGGCCTTAGGACCTAGTCATGTTGTAATCCATGAGGTGTCCCATCGCTCATCACAAGATCGTCTGAAAGAGAAGCTGAAGATTTGGCTTCGTGGCTCCAGGACAGTCGATTTAATATCTCCAAACCTAATTTCATCAAAATAATGCTAAGAAGCATTATTTCCCAGCACCCTCCAGAAGTGGCATGGAGCCAAAAGGCAAGATAAGGTGTTTCTTTCCTAGTTGGCCTTGGCTCGAAAAACAAAACTCCTTCCTCGCGTCAAGGTCGAATTAACGCATGCTTGACTAATCGCACCCTAGAGATGGTTTCCCAATGGAGGCCATTTATCATGTTAAAACCCTACACAACGCAATTTTTAGCGAAGGTTTTCCGCAAAAGTAAAAACTATCACTCATTCGCCAACTGGTTGTACGGGGTCGTGAATCGTAATGGTGGAACAAAATTACACTCCTGTTTATATACACTCACGATTCCGAACTAAAACGGGTCATATCGAAAAGCACTGTTAGCAATAATTCGTTTTCCACCCGCCGCCATTTTGTCCAATATGTCGACAAGTGGAGAGATTTGAGATGGTACGCAAACAAACGCTGCAGCCCTTGACGGGGGTCGGGGCGGGGATAAGGGGGTAGGGGGTTCACGTGATTAGCGGGACATAGGGCAAGAGGGTCTCAACAGTTGTGCCAACAGAGACGGGAGGCAAGTAATAAAAAAAAAGTCCGTCCCTAGTCACGTCAACTGAGGGGTGAAGATGACAATCGTCATCGTTGACTTTTGTCGATGCGTCAGTCCTAAGTCAATATTGTGACGTTTTTACTGATGGGATTTGATTTAGTTTTCCTGCTATTTCCTCGCCACCCTACCTTCCTGAAACCATTTAGTTCTCTTCTCTTAAACTACGGTCTGTAGTGTCTGAACGACGGATGAATTTTGCCGATAAAAAGCCGATAGGTAAAAAAAATCGACCGTTTCCGATGTATTGCCGATGGTCTAATATTTCACACTAAAATTTGCTTTTATTTAAAGATATTATTTATTTTCATTTCTCCATTTATCATTTTTGTTTAAACTTCAGATATATGAATAGGAAGTTATGAATTTAAACTCTAGATGCTTCGGCTTTGCCTCGGAGGTAATTGTTGAATCTTTCGGAGGTACAAATGCGTTTCCACTGCACCATTGCTGTAAACAGTGGTAATAACAAATCATATCAAAAACCAAAAATGGTAAAAGGGGCCGCCCAGTTCCGGTTCGGCCCTTCAAAGGAGTGATATCAACACACCAAAACATTCGCCAAGTTAATCGCACCGCTTACTAGTTCGAAGGTTAAACGAAAACTAGAACATTGCTACTTTCGGTAGCAATGTTCAAGTTTTCATTTAACGTGTAAAGTATTATTAGGTGCGATTAAGTTGGCGAATGTTTTGGTGTCTTGATATCACTCCTTTGAAGGGCCGAACCATTCGGAACTTGGCGGCCCCTTTTATCAGTTATGATTTTTGATATGATATCACTCCTTTTTTTTAATTGTGTGTTGACTCAACTCCACCACCGTGCAAATGTGTAATAAAGTGCCACGTCAACAAGAAATTGGTTTTCAACAATTTGCTACTACCTTTTGCCTAGAGGCCGAACCAATCTCAACTTAGTCACCTTTTTATAGGTTTTTGGTTTGGTTTTAATTTTGTTGTAATTTGTTTTATTTAGTTAGTTTTGGTGTGTTGATATCACTCCTTTGAAGGGCCGAACCACTCTCAACTTGGTGGCCGCGTTACCAGTTTTTGGCTTTGTTTATTTTGCTTTGTTTTTACAGTTGGTATATTTTTCGTTAATTGGACATGAATACAATTTCTTTGCAACGTTGTTTGGATTTCACACTAGTGTGTGTCTAGGCACGCACGTCAGTATACACGTTCTCATTGTTCGAACTTTGGCCGTCCAATGAGATACGATGCCGACAATACTAACAATGGTTATAACAATACTTTCGTACTTACGCGCCCTCCCACGCCATCCCTGTTACGCCCCCAGGCTCCAAATCATAAAAGATACGCAGTTCGTATTGACATTCCTATACGAGTTAATTTTTGTCAGGTGGGTTATTGCTCTCGATTTCAACACAATTTAAGCTTTTGTACCGCAGTATCATTTTTCTCCAAGTACCTGAAATGTGCCAAATTATGCTTCAGGATATAAGACACTGACACTATGGCGTCGCGCTACAATAGTTTACAACCTCGACAATTGAATTGATGTGATGTTCGTTGTGATGTTTGTTGCGTAACTTAGCGTGTGTCTAGATAAGAAATTCTCTGTGTAAGATTTAGGTGTAGTTATCAGCGACCAATGGTGGTCCTTTGCTTTACCGTTTGCTTATTGTGTGATAAATCTTATTATATATCTGTAACAGGAAACAAAATTACAACTGCTTTCTGGAAATACATTATAAAAACAGTAAACAAAAAAAATGGGACCTTATTAAAAAAAACAATATTAGAGACACAACCTTTCCATTTCAACAGAAGTAACTAGCAAAAAAAAAAAAACTCATTTTGTCGAGTAGGATATGTTGAGTTGTCACGGTCTGACGGATGGCGCACTCCTGACTCTCCATCCTCTCTCCCTCCCCTCTTTTATTTGGGACGTTGACTGACATCGCAAACGCTCGTCTCTGACGTCAAGTACCATCACGTCACAAGCGTCTAGCAGCAAAATTGTTTTTTTCCCCTATTTTTTTAATACACTTTTTGCCGGCTGCCACAGCGTTGCAGATACTGCACAACATTGAATACCGACAACGGGTTCTTTCATCTTACAATTCCACGATTTTCACCTGTTGGATGACGTCACCAGTTAGTTAGCATCACCCGATCATCTTCTATAGCCCACGCAAGCGTTGGGGAATCGTGGAAACATGACGTCCCATTCAAAGCTACAAACGCCTAAAATGACATACGTTCTAGCCATCTGAGCCTGTGGTCAAAGGATACTGACGAAGAATTCACAATCAAGGCCAAGTGGGATGAAAGCTCTATCGTCGATCCTATTACTTTCGGTAATATTACGGAAGTATTACCGAAGGTAAGAAGATCGATGGATCATGTCCTGGTGAGTGAATCAGCGAAGGAGGGGCGAATTTAGTTCCAATGCGTGAATCAGAATGTACGTAATAATCTTAGGAATATGTTACCATATTTTTAAAATGAATTTACAGCAAAAGATTAAATAATGGTAGAAGAGTAAATATTTGTGACTATGTCATGTGGAGTATAAAGATACATGTATGCGTAGATGGTTTGGAGGGTTTGTCCCTTTAAGAAAAGACTTAAGGGATCGATTTCTGCCTTTTGGTTTTGCACATTGGCACTGCTAGATATCGTTAAACTACAGCAGCCATGTGTAGACATTTTTCTTTCTCTTCCTTACAGTGATGTGGCTAGAATAAAATAACAAGCAACGCCAGACACAATTGTAACTTAAGTGGGCAGCTGCATTGGTAGTTACAGTCCCCTTCCCATTATTCACTCACAGCCAGGATGGCCTGATGGTTAGCAGGACTATTTCATATGCCAGTCCCCTTCCCA